>JACCPG010007781.1:0-80497 GCA_016069955.1 Drepana arcuata
ATGGAATAAGCTACTGTGTAATAAAAAGGCAGAGGGAGTATAGTATTAAATACTATATTCCCTCTGCCTACCCCTTGTGGCATTCGCCGATGCAGTGGAATACATGTAATTGTTTGTATTATGGTAATGGCCTACCCGACTATGGTCGATCGTGGATATCAAAAGCGATTGAGCTAAAACGCCGGCCGGTGATTGCGCGGTACTTTGTGCAATTTGCCCGAGACGAGGCGGCTCTCAGACATTGTCTCTATACTATCTCGTCGATCCAACTCCGATCAAGATGACTTCATCAAGCAACGTCTCTCGGAATTAGTTTTAAGTCACCTGCATCGGAAGTCAATTCCAATAAGCCTAGATGAGATAAGTAATGATAATCTCCATTAGGGTGGGAAATAATCGGAAACAAATTGAGATAATATTTTGTTCTGTCCTATACAGCCGCTGTTTATGTACAATGGGAAGGATGGAAACGTTAAAAGTACTCAAAGCATGTATGAAGAGACTGATGAATGTGGACGAAGCGTAAGAGGTATATAAGCAGAGAACTGGCGCTCTACTCTCTTTGACTACCCCGTGTGGGAACCGGTCAAATAATATCTATGAAAAAATGTATCCTTAGGCAATTTATTTTGATCGGTAAATGTGAAAGAATTGGTATCAGCTTGCGTTACACTTCAAGTTATGTTGTTCGCGGCTGCACTAAGCTCCCAAACTTCCCAGTAAATATCCAAGGGCAGTACATAAACACGTTACCAACTCCCGCCGCGGCTCTGCAGTCTGCACGCAGCAGACGAGCAGCCAACTACAACTATATAACTAGTACTAACAAATTAATAGGATTTGGAGCGACGCGTCGTCAGCCAAATTGAACCGAGGACAATTGGTGGAATTAGTTTCAGGTCATTTGCAACTGCACCAGTAATTCTGCAATCAACCATTCAATTAATACTATTGTGTACTAATACTAATTCTGAGCCGATAGCGGATGTATCTAGGATGATTGGATGCATGGATGCTTCGCGGCTGAACGGAATTTGATGAAATTTAGCACGGCGATAGATTAATTAGCTGAATTTAACCCTCCCGTAACATTAGCAAATGTACCCGGGTAAACACGCGGGGCAGGGGTAGCGAGTTGCATGGTTGCTATTTAGGCAATATCGGCTTTTGCTAAAGTGCCTAGTTTTATGAACAAAACATGAAAGCCATTAAAGGCACTGCTTAGTGCATTGTTCTGCTTGCAGTTGGTTAGAATTTTTAACACAAGTGGTTTTACCTAAGTACAGTTTATCTACTTTGTTCCGGCTACCTGCGCTGTGATTAAGTTTTAAGTATGCCCAGCCGAGATAAGCGAGCCAGGAGTTTAATTCAAAAATATGCTCTACTTGGGTACTGAGTAAACTGCTTGGTATTTGGTTTCTTCTTATTCACTTCAGATTAAGAAAAGTTAGTTTCACCCAAGTATGGCGATGGTATAGTAATGTAAGCAACCACAAACAATCGTTATTACTTGTTTGATAGGCGCGGTTGAATCTATTCGTCCTCCCACGCTCCGTTGTCTTGAGTTGTAATAAATCTAGCTGACATTCAGGATTTGCTGCCGTAGGTATAATATAGCGGGAACCAATACCGCGCTGTGCTCAAGATACTCGAGCATTTTTGCTGCTTTAGAGACTTGATGTTTATGTTAATGTTTATGGGCAGCCCATTAACATCCACGTAATTATTAAATTAAAGAAACCCTGGTTAATAGCTGCTTAGAATGTCCATATTATATTATATTATATGTCAGCGGGCTCGTCACAACTAACCGTAAACACCCGTAGGTCAAATGTACAAAGATTTGTGCAGAGGTTGTAAACTCCGCGGGCTTATGTTAATAAAGGGCATTATGCATCAAATTGGGCAGGGGTAAACAACATTATAAAAATACGAGAACACCCGTATTTTCATGGAACCGCCGATTTAGCGCATAAATCGCCGTCTAAACTGCTCTCTCTGCCCATGGGCGCGATTTGTGGAGCGTTTGATGTATCGCTGTAGTGGCACAATTTAACATAATTAAGTATTTCGCGCTTGGTTAATATGTACCTGGTCCTGGTCGAATGGGAAAGATCCTTCCGGATTTTAAGACGCCAAGATTTATTTCCGTTCAGGTTTTTACTTCATTTCAACTCAAACCTATCATGTGTGCTGTCGACATAACTGATGAGCTGCGTGAACTAAAGGTGTAATGTTCAATTATTATCGCGAGGATGAAACTAAAGTTACACTACCTTGCAGTGCACTCGAAATTGACACACACTAATCTATATTAGATACAATTTCAAATAATTCTATATATGTATTCTATTATTGCGTGTGTTACAAGCTAGCAACAGTAGTTGCGCGTGTGAACGCGGCACGGGTGGCATACCAAGGCGCGCTTCACACCTCATGCTGCACGGCACGCATCCTAATGAATACTGGCTTTGTTGTTCAATGGAAACAGAATAAGGGGCAAGGGATACGCTCAGACAAAAGATAAGGGAAAGGAACGGCTCGGGCCGATAGGCGGGCGGGCTACGGCTGAAAGGGTCCAGGATAATAGGTTGCCTAAAACCGAGATCACCGCCTTAATCACGCTGGTAACGAAAACAACGCGGCATGCCCATTCGGAGTTTTATTACTATTGTGTACAAGTACCGCCCTGATGGGAAATTTAAGATTTCAGGTTCAATCTCTGAATCTCTGATGGTCTCCCAATTTGAATACAGTAATGTATCGCTTACTGGGTAGGAATGCACCGAGAGGACATTTGTATTTAGCCTCGCCATCTACCACAATGACACCTTAAAATGTCTCCAGCAAAATAAATGGGAGTTATGACACATTTGTGCTTCTGCTCGTGGGCAGGCGTAAAACATAAAATGCCTCATGTGGTTGGTTTTCGATTAAAGCGACACCACATCAATTAAATGATATTTGCTCTGCAAGTAAGAATAAACTATGTAGAACTTCATAGTTCAACTATCTCCAATCGGCAAAGTATGGAGGGCAAGTAAACATATTTAAAATCGGCAACTTTCCATCGGCGCGGCAGTTTTGCATCCGCTGATTCAGCGCAAGTTGTTCTTCACAGAACAAACCAATTAGACCGCCGCCGAGGCGAGCAAACACCCTGCAGCGCCAAAACACGATACTTTGCGTTTGCAATGTGAACCCTAAAAGACTATTCATAAGGTTTTTTTCAGTCAGGTCGAGAAGGTAGCTCACTTTATAAGCTTATGAGATCTAAAAACTGGTCTAACCAGGCTATCGAGTATTCTAATCAAATGGGGTATCATATTCACATTCGCTTCGAGTGAAGTAGTACTTCACTAGTACCACTCAAGTCAACACAATTTTTCATACATACTTGCTACTTCAACCGTGATGCTAACGCCAATTTATTCTCCATATAGTCTTTACAAGAGTTGTGAATGATGTTCCCCTGCCATTGTCATGCAAAACGCGCCACTAACGACAGTTGACGAGGAGCTCATTACCTCTAGCTGCCTGTATTATCATAAGAGTCAAGTTTGTATGAAGTTTTGAAGAAGTTGTTTGTATGTAAAAGATACGGAATACTTTAGATTTTCAAGTTCGTTGACGGGCACCTTTGGCACAAATGAGAATACATTTGGCAAATGATTTATGTATATGCACGCAATATGAGCATGTTAAGATTTTCAGCTCCGTTAGAGACCAGGTCATTTTTATTAAAATTATTTTAGATAAGACGATAACTAATTTATACGGGTATTAAAATACGAAAAAACTGATTGGTTAATATTGAACGAGTGTCTGCCTGGAGGCCTTCCTTAGTTAATATTGAACGAGTGTCTGCCTGGAGGCCTTCCTTAGTTTCTCATCAATCTGAAAACTTAAAATAACAATGATTGTTTTATTTGTTGACAAATTAAGCTTAATTAATTACAACGATTCGTTGTTTCTAGAATATATACAGATTATCAGTTTTGAAACTGCGGTCCAACAAAAGTGCTCATATGGGTGGGCTCATATTTGACTATTAAATTAAATTAGACCACAAAAGGGTATATAATATTTAGTACGATACTTTCGGTTCTGTCAACAAAATAAAGCGGACAAATATTTGCTAATTTATTAGTGTAAATTGGATACAATTATGCCGTTATTTAAAATGGACGACACTTCCCTCCCATTACCGCGGGTCCTCCCAGACTCCCCTCATCGCATCCGAGCCGCTGGAGTACCTCGCCTCGCGCCTCAGTTTTCACTCAATTAGTCTGGAAAGTGTTCGGGAAAGATTTCCTCTGTTGTATCGGAATTGTCGGCTTTTGTTTCAGTCTACAACTAATGGCACACACGATGTTGGTGTTTTTTGGGTGTTCTTTCTACAAGTTAGGTTGCAATGAAGCTTATGCCTGCAAATAAGTAGTTGCCGAACTATACAAAGAGGTTCGAATGGATTCTGCCAGCACACCCAATTCCTAGGCTGTGTTCTTTTGTAAAGTAGCCGACTGAACTAAACAAAGGATATATTTGTATACGTACGTAATATGCATACTACATCTTAGATTAAACTCAATATACAGAAAATTATTCTTTGATATCTAGTTATCTTATACCGTCATGAAAACAACCCAAATGAGTAGAGTCCGCAGTAACAAAGCCATCGAGTTAACTGGGCAATACAGCTTCAGTTCCTATCAAGCTAAAATACTCCTTAACTCTGTCGAAATTACGTACGGTTTCTTTTACCAGACAAGCTAATTTTACAGCGTAGTTAATTTCCTGTGATGTTGGTTTAATTCACGTAACGCCCAAAGAATTTCTTCTTAGTGTCCTTATATTAGTTTAGTCATTGGAGGTGATTACTACGGCGGGTAAAGTGTACTTATCTTAATAGAATCTTTTTAGAAACCCGAGCATGCGGCTTGCTGAGTACATCCGTCACGTCTTAATATATATAAATTACGTGTCACGTTGTTTGTCCGCGATGGACTCCTAACTAAACTACTTAACCGATTTCAATCAAATTTGCACATCGTGTGCAGTTTGATCCAAATTAAAAGATAGCTTACATCACAATCGGACCTGATAGGTGGCGCTGGGATCGTGTTTCAGGAAGTTTAACTTTTTCACCCGGGCGAAGCTGGGCGGGACAGCTATTTGTATTATAAATAAATACGTACATGCCTTGGGACAAGCTTGTGTTATGGTATACACATCGATACATAGGACATACAAGATTAAGGTACAAATACTCGTGTTCATCACACAAATATCTGCACTCAGCGGGAATCGCATCCGCAACCTCAAGTTTCGCAGTCACTTGAGCTAACCACTACGCCAGACGGCCGCCGTGATACATATATATTGTACATATACATATATTGCATCAGCTGATGACACTGATGAGAGAGCGAAAGTGGTCTGCGAATAGAGAGAACTGGCGCTCTACTCTCTGTGCCTACCCCAAGAGGGACTCGGCGTGATTATATGATAATCATGACTTTCCTAGCATCAAGTATTGTTTAACTTACATCGTTTGACGATTGATTTAGTTGGAGAAACTTGTGAATACTATGTGATGAGCGGATTCTTTTGTACCTTGTACTATTCGCCTCTGCTCTATTCTACTCGTACCATCTTACGGTACAATTTCTCAGTTTAATCTAAATTGTGAACAAAGTGAATGATTACAACAAGATGGTGCAGTGAGGCTGCTGGTGAGACGGTGGAGCTTATGGCAACAAGATGACGTCATCTGAGGCATTATGTACTCTGGCTCGCATACAGTTCAATTACGTCAGTAATTCCTGTTGTCCCGCGGGACTACCGCTTCCTACAGTAGCGGGAAATTGTCTTTGCATTCTTTATTCGCTTTCCCAATGTATCAAGGGTACCTATAACAGATGCTTGTACTATATTAGGTTAATCATATATATATTTATACTAATAATTACTAGCCGCGCCCAGCAGATTTCCACGCATAAAATTAGAAAACAATAAATTATTAATATAGAAAAATAAGGAATTCTGGTTGGGAATCGATCTTGCGACAATTAGCAGAAAATGCCTAGCCTGTCCTGGCCAGTCGCCCTCACTATCATAAGGGTGTTCGTTAGTTAATTCATGACTTCGGTGTCTCTATCTATGCCTACATCATTCCAGGTGGCAAGATGCCAAGAGTTACCAAGTAGGGCTGTCACTCGCGTCGCAGGGCTACCCACCATAATGTTATGAGTGCATTTATAATATAACTTTTTGCGCTCGTTCGGTGCATTGTAATGAATATGCAAATAGCGCCTCGTAGCCGGCCAGGATGGGAAGTAATCGTACTTAGGAATATGTGAGCAGACGCTTTGAATAAGGAGCACGATTTAGCAAACATATTGGAGACGCAGTGGAATATCGACATCATAATACATAAACAATATCCATATGTCTATAATTGGATTATCTCAGAGTAAGCGTTTCAATCTATTTCTGTCCAAAGAATAATATTTTTCCAATACAAAGGCCTGAGCTTCTCTGATCACGTGAAATTGAAATATTATTTGTACAAAAATAGACAATATTTTCAGCTGAATATACTACTTGATTGAGTAGGGGTGACTTATTCAAGGGCACTGGGCACAGTATACTTCAAGCACTTCAGTGTCTCGTAGACGGAGACGAGCCAAGGTTGCACATCGGTCACATATGGGCACGTCTACTTACTGCAGCTTGCGCTGCTGGCTAGGCTGGCTGACTGGGCACGACATCTGCACTCAAGTTTTAAACCATAAGAGCTTATGTCTGAGCATTGGAGGGAGTCGTGTTTATGTTATTGAATAGCTAATACAACTCTTGTAACAGAGGCTGCTTCAGCTAAAATAAAAGCCGAGGCCTTGACTGAGTGAGATACCTTTTTTGCTTCATCTAAATTCATCAGTCTCTTCATACATGCTGAAAATGCACGTAAACCGAAATCGTCGAGCGTAGCGCCGCCTGACAGTAACCGTATTCGCCTACCCCTTACTGTTGGAGTGCCACCCGGGGGCTTACAATGCAGTATGGCGGCCCATGCAAAGCATTCACAGGCTCTGAATGTAGCGCGGTGCGTGAGCAGCTCGCTACATTCGCTGCGGCTAAATGAGCGGCATTTAGGTGATTGGCGCGAACGTGAAGCGGCCGGTGGCGCGCGCCCCGCGAGGGTTGACGGCCCCGCGCTCACGTGATTACGTACTCGTGACGTCATGTCGCGTGGTGCACTGGCTCAATGGGAAAGTGGCGAATTTCACTGAATATGAAATAGCTAATTTACGTGCAATATCAATATCGATTCTCTTCAATTCTAATTCAAACCCTGGTGGTCAATGCCAATTGGGAGATGGCGTGAGGATAAAAAAGAACGGGACCTCCATATGTATACATTTTAGTTTATTATCTTTGTAGTTGTTAATTACATACATTACATACTTACATATAATCACGCCTCTTTCCCGTAGGGGTAGGCAGAGACCACTTCTTTCCATTTGCTACGATCCTTACATACTTGTTTTGCTTCGTCCACTTTCAGTATTTCCTCCATACAAGCACTTCGGTTTAGGGTACTCTCGACCTGGCCTTTTTTCATGACGTTCCTGATTTGGTCTAGAAACGTCCGCCTAGATCTACCCCTTCCAACACTTCTTGCCACTTTACACTTACTTCAATCATCGTTCTTCATTCATTCTCTCGAGATGGCCAAACCATCTCAGCATACCTCTCTCAATTTTTGTCACTACGTCTTCTTTCAGACCACAACGTTACATGCTCGCAAAAACACTTTGAACGTCACATACATACATAGATAATATTACCGTTACCAAGGTGTGAAATGAATCTGTTATAATGTGAGTGTTAGCGAGGGTGATACAGGCTGACATTATTCCCAAAATGATAATAAATATAATTACGATATAGATGAAGTCACAACCTCAAGTTTGACATCAATTACGCGGCGCGGGGACTCTCCGCTCGCATTTCGCTCAAGTTTAAACTTTGTTAAAATTGTGTTTTCAATTTTGTTTCAGGTAATTTCAAGGCGGTGTTTCAGCTGAAATTAATTCACCCCCGAAATGTTTCGGGACATGTAAATATTCATCGGATTTATTATATATTTTGATGGATCACGCTCTGTAATGGACAGTTGTCTCCTATGCATGGTACTTCAATCGTTGTAGATGGTAAATAGCGCTGGCTCTAATATAATTTATGGATAGTTTATTTTAATTCAATTAGTTGGGTATCACGCTTTTCTTTCTTCTTTCAATGTAATAAAGATTAAAAGAAGAGAGAAAAGCATGAGAAACGGCGATGGACTCGCCATCTGTCATGTTAGCACCTAAATAGATTTCCCACGAGAAGTGGGCATAACATCTCTGCCTCATCCATCGGGGACCCTTGTGGGAAGGCGTAAAGATATATAAGTATTACTATACATATGCTCACTTCTGGTATAGGTATAGAATATAGAACCAATTGCTGGTGTCATAAATAGCTACTTATTACTAACAATGCAAAATGTTACGATATTTTTTTTCAACTCCACCATCGAGTCTAAGAATATTTAAGTAAAGCTTTTGATTCTAACAAGTATTTTAATTAATTTGATTCAGTCACCTTTACTCATTAAATAATTCACCTTAGCGTATAAAGTGCTTCTTAGTTTACTCTAAGCTTTAATTGCCAAGATGTCTCCGCATAGGAACTGGTGGATAGGTACGGAAAGACAGGTAAGGAGATTAAAACTTTAAAACTCGGCCGCAGCGGCTTATTGTCAAGATTTGATATGATAAGGGGCTTAAAGGATTACCGCGGCGAATTGTATTCCTGTTCACTACAAAACGGATCGCTTTATTATATTGTAGTACAATAGCGCCAGTATACAACGTTCTAGGATTATACAATCATGTCTATTGATAGCCATTAGCTTAGTTTAATTAATGTGAGGGTAAGATTGTGTTTAATTCCTAAATAGAAGGTGAGCCAGCAATATAATATAGACGCAGTTATCAAAATCCAAGTTTCGAGACTTATTTTTAAGGACAATAATGTTTAGTATACTAACTATAATGCAAACAATGCTGGGGCTATACAAAAATTACTAGGGCTATATGAGAAGCCTCCGGGTTGTAGGCAGATAGTTTTAAGGAGAGTAACCTCAGGGTGGCCGTAAGGACGAGGGCGAATAAAAAGTGAGTTAATTACACGAAGGCATGTTGCGACACGCCCGGAACATCATCAATATTGAACAGGATCACTGCTGGGTGGCGACTTGTGATTGCCGGGCCGGGTCGGGGACATTATATGTATTAACTGGATTGTTCATTGGGACTCATTGCATCATCATCATTGAATGTGTTTTCCCTTATATGGACGGAGTGATGGCACAATATTGTGCTTATAACGCAGAGCTTGTTTAATCAAATGTCAACGAGCAGTCTCGGCAAAATTAATTATACAGAACTCTAGCACATTATATCGGCCAATGTATAAAATATTTCAGTCCCAAAATACAAACACTTGATATTGGATGTCGGTAACGATATAAATACTTCTGAAAGACCACAATTTGATTGAAATTGTTGGTGCCAAAAACCATATCGTCTATGTACGAAATATTAAAATACTTTATATTTAGCTAACATTCTGAGAAAGGACCGAGTTCGCCTTTGACACTGAATTTTGTCGACACAATTGGTACTACGCAAGGATATTACCTAGAAGAGGTATGCCAAAAGGCTCGTACTCAATGAATTATGTATTTTGGTTTGCTCGTGCTCAGCCTTTCTCAGCCTTCATAACGGCCTACCCTGAGAAGATCGACTACGCATATTTTAGATACAACATGACTATCCATCAGTGTCCGAGTACTCCCTGCAGCTACCATGTTGGCTGGCGTGCTTTGCTGGTGAATGTCGCTAATCATGCATCATCAGTTGAAGGTATACTCGTGGCGTTAGGTAATAGGTTCATCAAGTTCATCGCGCGAGTGTCTCCCGTAGTGTCGCGAGTGTCTCCCGTAGTGTCGCAAGTGTCCATGTCGCCTTCATTGTTTGTTCCCGGATTCTTAGTAAAACATCCGGAAGGTTGGAAGCCCTTTTTGAAGAGTAGCCTTTTGATGAGAGAAATTAGCTTAACTGATTTCGCTGATATGCCATTAAACGACCAAGATTGTAGGCGAGTGGAGTGTGGACGACATGTTTGAACTTGTTCAAAATACTTTAAATTCGTTGAAAATGTATACTGCCTTTTGTATGTTTATGTTGATTGCTTAAGCTTAAGTAACTGCCTTAACTGTGGCATGCCATTAGAGCTGTTCATTACGGGATCTTTGTTCTTTACATTAAGACCCCAAATCAATAAAGATTGCGGGATTACCGTGGCTCGATTCTCCCGGTAATGGCAAGTCCTGATTCTGAAGTAATATATTTGGTTGACTCTATACGTGTACTTGCTCCCGCCCCGCATTGATGAGTACACCTGCTATTAGATGCTTGAACGGATCTAGTGATTCTGTGAGTTTTCCTACTCATTTGACAACTTCTTCATGTACAAAAATAGGAAAGCGAAATAGAAAACAGAATTTGTGGCAGATTTATTGTGATAAATTATATACTTACTATAGATAGATATTCTTTTAGTAATATATTAAACTATAACTTAGACATCAACGCGCTCTTACTTATCTCCCAGCTAATGCATTATATTTACACAATGCATGACAAACAGAATAAAATTTAATTGTTAGTCTGTGTGAATTGTATACTGCCGTGATTATAAGTTACGAGGTTGTTATTGCATAGGTGATGTATGAGCGAGCCTAAAGTGGCTCGTTGATTCATGTAATTTCACAAATTTTCCGTGCATTTCACACATCACTTGTTTTCAGGACGGACGGGCCGCACGAAGCCGCGTCTGCCAAAGCAATTTGTAAAAAAAATACGCTTCAAAGGTACGTCGGTAGATGGCGTTCTTCTTAGATATTGTGTTTTGAGTGTGTTGCTCTTTGTAGATAGATTGTTGCTGTTACCAATTTATGTTTAATTGATTTTCTTTCGGGTAGTTCTAGATCGTGTGAAGTGTGTGCGTATAGTAAGTATTTATGAATATTAGTATTGCAATGTTTCCTAGAGATCTTCTATAACCGTCTGTATATTATCCTCCTGGTTTTCTGGTATCCAATAAGTGCTGCTACTGCTAACTGCTAGTGTTAGATACAATTTTGTTAATGCTTTTTAACTTCACTTTACTGATTTTTTTTATGATTTTTATTTCTTTTTATCGGTTACGTATAAAATCTTATTTCACATATCTTTATTGAGTAAGCTTGTATTTTCTTCCTCTGGGCTATTTATTCCTTAGACATTCGGTAAGTAATTATATCTTTATCTTTCCTTCATGTCACCTGCCATAAAGGCTTCCGTTTCATACAGAGTTCATGGAAGGGCACTGAGGAGTTGCTGAGCTGGTGATAGAGCTTTGCCTATTTACCTCACATAGTGATGTTCGCATAGGCTTGTTTTTTTTTTATAAAAATAGAATAGTAGAATTAACAAATGTAACACGACTCTATACGGAAAATTACTCGACGATTGACTAGCTCTAATCTAAGCGGCTTCACCAACATGCCCTGTCTAAATAATGCTGCCAATGCCAACATTAATCATTTATATTTATGCAACAAATTAAGTAATTATGACTTCCTTTTTATGGGCCCATTAAGTAATTATGTCTCCTCAGGACAAATTTCAATGCTTATGTATTGAAAATTCAAATAAAAAAAATTCAATAACATTTCATTTTAATGAAGTTTTCAACAATAGATAGAGCGATCAAGAGGAAGGTTTATATGTAAATTACATAGGTACATATTATAGTACTGAAAACCGAAAAATTCTAAGATTTGTAATGTGATGTAAGAAACATAATTTTGTGCGCTTAAATCGCAAACGCTGGCTAAACCTTACGAGATAGATCAAACTAATGTACTACGGTACTGTATATGTTGCACCCGTGCCAAGCCGGGCGGGTCGCTAGTACTTTATAAGTGCATCCAGCATGTTACATTGTGTTAATTAGTCGTGTGACATCGTATGTAACACGCTATATAAGGCCTCCAGTTCCCATAGTTCCCCGCTCGCTTACGTTACACAAACGACTCGTGTGTGTATTTCATCCAAGACAGTGCGGCCTGTTGTACTCTGTTGGCTTACGTTATAGCGCGGCACATTGGTAATGGCCCCGGTGCACTGCGTGTGTTGATCACAGGATTCACAGGATCTGCTCACCTTCCCAGAGGTGTCACACCGCCGCAGATATATTTAGTTGCGAACATAACGGATGGGGATACGACTATGAATTTCTTCTCAAATGTATGAAGGCTTCTTCACGACATCTTACACGCCGTAAAGTTTGCTGGTTTTAAAAACGACTGTACTTAAGTCCTGGTAAATCTCAATAGTACACATCGGAGTATATGTATATGAAGTAGATACAATTCAGGTTTTATCTAGTTTAAAGTTGCCACGGGGCAGTGAATCGTGTCTAAAGTATATAATATAAATAAAATGAGGGGTGTTTTAAGCGATATCAGAGCGAGATTATTTCCAATAAATAACCTCCGACAGTATACAGACATAAACATAAAACATCCAAGGCTCATAATTTAAAGCAAAAACAACATCAGTCCGTGATATCTTTGTAATTTATGGGCCGCGGACGGCCCCTGAATTATGCGGGTTTTTCAGGCCCCGATTCGGTAAAGGCTCCACTCAACTTATTATGTACTACGTTACTGCGCTGCTTGGCTACTACCTACTCAGAGACATATTTCAAGAGTCGCATTTTGTTACTCGCCTTGAACATTATGTTAGACATGTTCAACAGTTATTTGTGTCTGTCCGTTATGAGACGTGTAAAGCAGATAGGTTGAACGTCAGAAACAGAACGCTATTTGTTAATTCCACTTGAATTCAACCCCTGCAGATAAGAGACTCATAATGCTGAAATGTATATTGTTATCGCGAGAGGACTTAGTTTACTTATGTGAAGGAGTATTCTGGCGAGTCCATAGTCGCTCAAGCACTTGTCTTTAAATTGATTCTCAAACGAATACGGGTTTCCTCTCGCTGTTTAAGTTTCACCGTATCGTTCGTTGTGTGATATATCACTGTAAGTAATTAGGTTCAGAAAAAACTCATCGGTCCAGTCGGGGCTCGATTCTGTACAACCGTTAATTTTGCAGGCGTGTACCTAGTTACAATTACTTGCCTACTTAATTAGCTTGAGTAATGAACTGATCGAGGTATATACTGAAATATAGCAAGCCGGCGAGAAGCCGTCTGTTCTCGCTATCCAAATATTTGCTGTTCCATCCGCGCGATGGTGGCGTCACGACCCGTTATCATTTCCACCCAACATTGATTTTGAATTCGTGTTGGAAAAAATCACGAATTCACAAATAGAATGGAAAAGCGTTTTTACAGATTGGTTTCCAATTGGGACTCGTGAATGTTGTTGGCCCGCGTTGTATATTATGTACGGAATTCTCATTTTATTGAATGTCCGATGTTAAAGGTATTTAGTCCTGAACATGCTGAAAAATAGGCTAAACATTTCAGTGCGTGACGCGTCCCGGAGGGCAGTCTGCCTGGTTAGGCGTCAGTCTCTCAGTATCCCGGGCGGCCATCGATGCTAATTGACACACAACGATTTGCCCCAGTTTGCGTCATCTTTATATAAATAAACCTGAATATGAGATGTGTGCCATCAATTATACCCACATCACCTACCTGCTTATGTATTTCCTCATTGTAATAAATACAATACCTTGGGTTCGAATACTCATCACATTCATTGTTCTCGCTTAAAATACTTCTTTCAGATTCATTTTAAAGGACTTTTCTTTCAAAAGACAAAGTACACACCGCGCGACGCCCGCAACGGTCGGTCGGCAACCGAAATGATGACATGCCGAGTGGCCATTGAAAGTTGTAAAGTATGCAAATGAACGTATTGTGGCGGAATTTCTTTGAAAACATTGTATTTCTTTAATGTGAACAATAATTTATATATATACTTTTTGAAGAAATATACGTAGCAAACATAGACGGCTCGCCCGATGGTCGGCAAGTACCATAGCCGACAGGCGATTGTAATCCCAGTGTCTAGTACATAGCTGATCTTAAGAATCTTGCGGAAGACGCAAGACTAGCTTTCACTGTGGATATCTGTCAGCCATAGTCACCGCAAGAACACGGCATTACCCAGGAGCAGTGACAATGAGTTAAGGAATGAGGAAGTTTTGCTTCCTACAGATCGTGATCGTGAGTCTGAAGGTGTTTGTTTCACCCACCCGATGACTAAATGACCATAAATATTATTCATCGCCCACTAACCAGCCGACCTCACCCCCTGTACGCAAATATCTTGTCGGTGTATTTGCCAGCCCTTACGGGCTGTCGGCGCATTCAGCCGTTTCGCAAATACGCGCAAATAAATAGAGCATACATAACAAATATGGCGGAAGGGCTCACTCCGGCTGCAGCGGGCGCCGGCGCGAGGCACGCGCGTCAGCGATCTGCACAATAAAGCCAGGCACTTGTATACCTAACCTACATATGTATATAAAGCCGTGGTGGCCGAGTAGCCTTGCCTGACGGACGGATTAAGTGTTCTGATGTAATCGGTTGCTCAGTGATAGATGCAAGGCGCGAATCCTCCTATAAATAATTGAGAATGACTAATATAACACTGTAGTGTTGTGTTTGTAAATAATGTATCGGTTGCAAAGGCGATGTGCTACTAACAGTACTAACACTACAGCACTAGCTAAAGATGGTACCTATTTGGTATGTTCCCGCTAGTCGCTCGTCGGTCGTGCCTCGTGGCCCCACGAGGTGGCAGCTATTGGAGATATATTGGCGTCGATCTGGGTACTTTTTACGGGTAGGCATGTGTGCGCGGGCGCGGAGTGTGCCCTAAATGAGCCGTAATGGATGGAGATTGTCATCTTTATTGATGGCGTCTTTTCAATGCTGCATTGCGAGTGAGCGATGGCCAGCCTATTGCTTATACTTTAGCGTAAACGCTCTTGTGCAAATGTTAAGTTTACGTTAGAGAGGAATGGATCTGAGGGAAAGGGACGGCGGAGGAGTGATCATGAATTTCGAGGCACTTCATTTTATTTACAGTTGGTCAGCTTCAGAAATATAATTGGATATTGCGATTTCAATTGAATTATTTTAATGACGGCAAATCAAATTTTCATCCGCTTCGCAACACAATTCTTTGCGAATTGAAAAGATTGAAGAAAATAGATTAGTTAGTGTCGAATTGTATATGTAGAGTCCACATAAAACTAGCGGGAGACCTACTTCAAGAGGCCTCGTACAGAATCAATATTGATGGCTCACAACTTTATTCATATCGCAGCCTTTTTAATTACAGCCGGAATGGTTTGATTTATCATAGCGTTCATATCGTTTTATTGCTTTGTAAACATGTGCTCGTGCTGATTATTGAGGCTTGAAGTAACACTCTATACCTTACATGTGGAGAAGTAGTAAATGAGAAACAAGTATAAAGCGTAACACATTAAACATAATAATATATGTATGTATACTACGGCAGTTTGCAGAGAACCTGTTTTATTAAACACAATACTTTTTAGTAGGTTATATTATCATATCATCATATATCAATCTTTAGAGAAAACCAATGTGTCCAACGTAAATGTATGATTTAAGCTAATAATATGTATGTACATAGCTAGTTTAGTTTTTCTTATGTTTTAGTCACACGCTTAGTTTCCTAAATGTGAGTATGGTTTGTGTTATATTTACTTAAAATGTCGTGGCTGCGATGGAGGTGCGTGTATAATTGGTTTCATTATACATAATCCAAAACATTTCCTTGTACAAATTTCATTTCCTAATTAACAAATTAACATCAAAGAACACTGAAATATATGATGTACAGGGTAATTTCAACCTGTGAAACTAATTACTATAGCATCGTAACATCTAACGGGTGTAATATTATGTTCAACTGGTTTTCAACGTGTGATTTACAAAGACATGCCGCCTCTCTATCACGTATGTGACTCGGTGTCCTTGTCTAACAAGACGGAATCCAAGTTTGTGTAACGAAATTTAAAAACAATTCCCACGAGGCGGTGTGCAATTTATTTTGTTTCGCGAGATTGTTTCCCGCTCTCCTATATGGTGCGGCCACATTGGTGGATGTAGCGATTTCTATCAAACGATTGAGGATAGCTTCACTGTTATTTTTATTTTCACGAGTCAATTGTTGCCAATGAGCTTAAGCCCAGGCAATACAATCAAGTTTAAGATTGAATAAAGAGTTTACAACTATTGGCGGGTTTTACTCCGGAGCTAAGGTGGCCGAGTGCTATTATTTGTCTAACGGCAAGTTTTCAGGTTGCAGGAAAACATTTAAAAGAAACTGCATACATTAGTGCAGAAATTCTAAGATTTTTAAATTCATGCCTCACTGACTGATGGCGACATCTGTCATGTTCACACCTAACATATATCTATGGCGAAATGAGTTGCGCCTCTGACTATTCTATCGAAGACTTATGAGCCGGCGAGGAGATGTTTTGCTTAAGCTGACACCACACTTTTTGCAACCCTTTCCCGTGGCAGATTTTTAAAACATTAACTTATTGTGTAAAATAAATACAAAATAGTTAGATTCGTTGTCATTCTATTTGATTTTAATTGATAAACTTTTTGAAATAAATATATAGCGCATAGTGCCCTTTATTATTGTTGTCAGTTAGTTTGTGTAAAATCGCTGCCGCTTATGTGCAGTCCTCGTCCTAATGACGCGACGTTCAACAAAATCATAACTAGAGCGCGCGCGGATTGTAAACCTAGATACCGCTGCTGTGATAAACCTTTGTCCTCGCGTCACTTGACAGATGCTATTTTGTGCTAAGATTGCAGTTTGTATTGTTCTGTTAGATTAAATAAAAGTTAAATTAAAGTATGTATGGAGCTTACTAGTCAGTAAGCGCGGTGACGGGCTATTTATTAATGTTTTATTTGTGAAATGTTTTATTCGTAATGTGTGGAGCACACTCACAGTCATCCCCTTATCAAGTCGAGTTTGGTTTGGCCCCACGTTGGGCGCTAATAACCACATCCGATCCGAATAATTTAAATCTTTCGTCCGTGCTCCTCCCATTCGTATTAAATACACCCACATTACTTATACATGTAACTGTTTTCGTATCATTCATTTTAAAACATGCTTAATGCACAGGAAACTCAAGTTAATGATTTATATCTTTCCCCATAATAAACATGTCACGTTACACTCTAAAATAAAACATGGGAATAAAAATACAATGGTATTTCCAACCGGAATATAATCCCACTTGTACCAGCCTAGTAACGAGTGCAGGGCGGAAGTGCGTCGGAGCGGGTCTGACGCTTTCCGCATTTCGATGGTTCCGGCATCATGGGTGACTGGGGTGCACCGGAGGCTTAGGTGACCGCACGACACTCTGGCGCGGGACTTCGACAGAGTAGGTGGATTGGTCTCGAGGAGGAAGTTATTTAAGTATATTACGTTTATTATTGATAGCTCTTTTAGCTATTTCATATATTTATAATGTCTAATTGTACACAGTAAGAACAGTAGCAGTAACAGTATGCCTAACACTTTGGAGACCCGTGCAAAGTCAAGAAAATATTATATCATCATAGAAAAGTAAGCATAAGAAGGCGGTTAAGTACCCTTGCCATATTAAGGGACTGTTACTCGCGTATCACCTTACTTCGTCGGAGCAATTCTTAATATTTTCTACATGAAATCTGAAACATTGTCGGTTTTTAAATATTCAGACTGGCGTAGTCTCAGGATGGGTGATTATATAAAACATGAAACAAAGTAAATATTATGAATATATTTATATTATGTAATAATAATATAAATTAGCTTCTCCCATAAATAACTCATACAAGAACTTATAAGGAGGTTGCGAATGATTTATTTCCTCTTCAGAAGGCTGTCCTCAGCTGAGCACCCTCCACTCCGGACAATGGCCGGCTCTCCCCTGGCGCTGGCCGTGGCCGAGTAACTAAGTTTAAAGTGATCTCTTGTCTTTGTTAACTTTGTTTTTGAATTTGTTTATTTATCAGTATCCGTTTTTATTTATCTGATAAATTATCAGTAGAATCTTCAATAATACAATGACTCGGGTACCGTAAACCGACAAGCATGTATAAAGAGACTGATGAATGAAGTTCAAGCGAAAGAGGTACAGATCGCGCGGCGAGAGTTTGGCTTTGACCTTCGGGTGGAGGGGATTACTGTCTGTCTGACTGTCACGCACACAATAATTGTGTATACATCTTTTTATAACACCTTGGTCAAAATTATCAATATTGTATGTAGGTCTAGAGAGAGCTGACGATATTCTGTCTGCTTCGCCCATGAGAAAGGCGTGATGTAAAAAGTCTACCCATACAACAACACTTTACGTGGTTACACCCACACACAACAAATACATATATTCAATATGTGTTCATCACACAAATGTTTGCTGCGGTCAGGACAGCAACATGCGACCACTAGCACATGATAGCCCAGCCTGTGGCATAGTTAGTGACAACATAAACTCCTTAGGGCCTTCCGTACACCACAAACCAAATAGAAAAATATTTATTACATACTGTTTCATATTCCATTTAGATACATAGCGAGGTTGTCTTAATATGCGTTCAATACATCTTGTTTGTTCGTACCATTCAATCAAGAAATGTATATACTTTAGGTATATACGTGTAAGCCACTTCACAGCTCAGAATCCCGAGGAATAATATAGTCAAAGTGCTTCAATCCCAATTCATAGATATGTTGCTCCGTCGCGTGCCTGAGACGGTTCAATCGCAATAAGCCGTACAATCCGATCTGCAGGTGTCGAGTGATAAGATCCGAGCTCCCCTTGAGATACCTTGAAGTAACCTATGGGAGCTCAGAAGGGCTTATGTGAACTTACAGTGTATCAAAGGTATTGAATATCTTAAAGCAATGCATGTACTGCACCAATATATTTGCACGTGCAAACTTAGCAACTCTGCTAACACACAATGTGTTCAAATGATACATGTAGGTGATATGTATCACGGTGGACTAATGATAGATCATCTATTACTTCCTAAGCCGTGGTGGCTAAGTGGTCCGAGTTGGCGCCCGTAACGCAAAGATTGCAACTTCGAATCCCGACTTTAACAAATAAATTCTTTGTGAACTTAATGCTAGGTGCATGTGTTCGAGACGAAACTCAAAAGATGTATGTACATATATTAACTGTTTTTAAAAAAAATCTCCGACAATAAAAGTGCGATGTCCGAACCATGGTGTTTCTTGCCGGTTCTTCTCCATGGAAACGACCAACCCGAACCGTGCATCTTTTTCGACGTTTTATAAGTGCCCATCTAGGCCTATGTGAAATAAAAATTTTAGTAAATAAAACAATTTTGATTTTGATTTTTTTGAACAGTCAGTAATTACAAGTCAGTTCGTCGAACTACTTAATACGTATTCCTTGCCTGCCTGCCTGCCTGCTAGTAAAGTAGACAGGCTATAGGTAAGCTACGGCGGATGCATGGCGTCATACTTACAAGGCATACTATAATAACCATTACTTGTATTTACCCAATCTGATTGCTGAGAGCCGCCCACGAGCAATAAATAGGTTATTGCTCAATCCGAAATAGACATTCTTGATATAAACAATGGGTTGACAGTCGTAACAGACGAAGCTACTGTAAACAGCCTCAGTAAAAACTGAATTGGATACCATCGTAACGGGGTCGGGTGGGGGCTCAGTGGCGGCGGGGAGGCCCGGCCCTGCGATGTTACTTGGAGCCAATAATGTATTCCTTCCGACCGTTGTGGGAAACCGACAGTCATTGAACAATTCATGTTTAATATAGTCAGTACAATGTTTCGCGTCGTTTTTGTCTTCTCTTATACAATTCGGCGGTTCCTTGTGATCTTGAGAACAATACAGGTACTTTTCCAAAATATCTAGTATGTTATACATATATGTATCCCGTTATTATGATCCCATGTGTTGTTGGCATCCCGCGCCGCCTCCCGCTGGCAAGGGGCCGCGCTCAGTCGCAAGTCAACCTTGTTATGGGATAACAAGCTTTATGCGGCGTGTGTAATGCGGCTGTACCTTTGAGATAATACACTCGGTTCAGCACCAACTCCCTGCAGAATACATTTGATACTCGTATTTGTCTGCGATACGAGTGCTATTGTCACGCGATTTATTTATGCGGTTGCGATCCAACTAAGAAACTACATAATCTTTGTATTTTACATACTGACTCGACAACTGGTTGGATTGCATTTGCCTTGCATACCGCTTTATAGGTTTATATGAGGATATGGCCGCGGTAAACGCCTACCTTCGTTGATGAGATATAAGACAGCTTATCATAAATATTATTACTGTTACTAGATACTACTTATTACCCTATCTAATAGTATGTAATACGTATCCTGGTATATATTTCTAGTGTTCAAAGTAACGACACTAGGCTGTACCTGGCCGTAGTGTAATTAAATCCATTGTCCATAGCAACAATTGATGCCTCAATACGTCAGATAATGCCGAGTGCTCAAGTTATTCACGTTGAAGTAACTCGAGTCCACTTGATGCCAACAAAATACCACTTAGCGAGATGAGTCCAGCTTTAAAGGGGAATGAAAAAGAGCAGCCTTAAGGAGCAGCCTTAAGGTTTACGAGCGGCTGTATAAACTGTAATGATTAATGTTTTAAACTTGAGTGTTTTAACATTTTTATTCTGGTACCTTTCTTTAGGACTCGCATTTATTTATAAATCTTTAATGCACGATGGGAAAGTAAATATACGTATTTTTCTGTACTTGTAAAGTACATGCAATATGTCACAGCAATAGCGACCACCTTATTGGTCATGAAACCTCTGTGAAAATGAGAATGTATCTATATGTCCTAGAAACTCGAGCCATGTAGAGTGACTCGCGCAGTGCACTTAACATATGAGCCGTAGCTACGGCCCGAGGCGCCTGGAGGATACTCGCACTGTAAGTTTGACGCGACCAGTTGCTCTGTTAAACCCTTTACGAATAATTTAGATATTAAAAAATATTAAGGCTATAATAATAATATAAATATGTTATAACATTTTGGTGTAGTGCTGCTGGAGGGTCCGGAAATGTTCCTATAATCTTCTCTAACTATTATAACTGTTTAGAAATCCACTAAAGGCAATAACCCCGAATTGGGTCAAGGATATCGGAAACACTTTCAAGCTCTTTTAGTTTTATATTTATTCGGTTTTATAAACCATTGTGAAATTACTTCGTAAAAGTGATCCCGGCCAACATGCAGCCACGTGCCCACAGTATGTACACAGATAATAAACTTTGATGGGTGATCGTCATAAGCAGCATCTGTTAGCGTGTCGAGGGTCCAGTTCATATTTTTATTTAGTTGGTTAAGCCATAATAATAACGATATCAAATTGTCCCATCTCTCTAGTGAAATGATTTGCTTATTAATTGCCATTACATTCCCAGAATACACATGACAGGTGATGTAGGATGTGGGTATTGGGCGCCCAACGCGGGGCCATACACTCATAATCTAATATGATTACTTCAATATAGTTGGAAGGAGATAACTGTATGTATTTACTTTCATGCCATCATGATAAAGAAAACCCTCATTTTCTCAGTAAGTATATGTGTCACGCGCGTGTTCTGCGCCTTTCCGCACGCATGCCACTCACGTCCTTACACCGAGGCAGTTAAGTCCATAATAGTGTGTACAAATTATGATACATCACGCCGTATAGCTAGTTAGTTGCCATATTTTATTCTTTTATCTGGTAATAACCAGTCCTAATATGAAATATATAGTCTTAATAGGGTTTTGTATACCTCCTGCGAGGATGTTATCAGTGGCGGGCGTAGCTTTCCTTTTATATGTCTGTAAATGTTTCATACCTTTGACACTAAAATTGATAATAAATATATATGCCTGCATTAATGGATAATTTTGTATTTATTTGTGTGAATATCATAATGCAAGGCACAACGTTGTAGCGTTGTGACTGGCATTTTTAATGAAAGGTAAACTGTAATAATGTTATATCGTACAAGCGGAGGCAGCCCTTCAACCGTGGCTTGGTGACAACCCTGGCAGCACTATCTAGACTGCCACTATTTACCTTAATACTCGCCATTTCCCCGCCTCGTTAGTCCGTCATCTTTTATTCAACGAATGAACTCAGATTGACGAGCAATCCTGGCGTGTTATGTGTGCAGTTCACTCCGACTGTCCTCAGTAATGACACGTGCTATTTCATTTCTCTCAGTTGTACCAAAGTAGTGGAGTTTTATCTATACTATAGTCACTATATGCGAATTGTATGATAAGTTTTATATTTCAGTACGTTCGTTTTGAAGTACATATCACCGGCAGCATCGGTATATTCGTATAGCTTCGTTTTCATTGACTCCACTCCATTGTAGCTACGCCTTTGTAGCCGTATCTATTCTTGAAAAGAAATAAAAAATCAAGGTATAGTCCGCGCGAAGTATAAATGAAAAAGACCATTCTATTTTCCTGCCCGTAAATCAATCGGCATTTTCTCAGTTCGAAATTCAAATTGGTGGTAGCGCGCCGACACGGTGCGATTTTTCAGCGTTGCCTACCAGACCATGCCGCTATAATAAACATATGCTGGCATTAAATTTTATTTTGATTTGGCTGTAAAGAAATTTCGGCTATTTGTAACCAAATAGCATTAAGAAAGGTTTATATTTAATGTTCATATAAGTTACAGTAAAGAGTACGTTAAAAACTTCAGTCTTCATATGTCCAGTCCTCATCCAGACTTAATGATGTGATCTAAACAAAATGTCTTCCAAAATTATATTTATCACATTTTGTAGGTTTGCCTGCACCCACGTGTATTTCCTGAGGGCTTGTCGTAGCGTTGTCAGATTACTGCGATCAAATTTATAAGCTCCTTAAACTTTCAACAATTTTAATAATTTACAAATAGGTGGCTGTACAAAATAGACTTACTTTGTTCTTATCTCTATAATATATTTATATTTCAGTGAATTTTATGAGGCTAATCTAAATAATTTATTTAAGTTAATTCAAGTAGAATATGATTTTGATATTTCGCGCAACGCTGTGAAGGATTATGATGGTGTTTGATAGCAACAAGTGACGTATATAACACGTGTCTGCCAGAACAGTACTGGAGACTACAGTGTTACTGAAAGGCAATACTTAACCTTCCTAACTGGTTAAGGAGGCAGTCAGTATTTTCGCAGTCGCTCCGGGAATGATTAAGAGAACCATACTTGGTGAAGATTAGCTGAAGGCGTATAAAAGCCTCCACGCGTCACAGTCGAACTGTTTTAATGAAATGCAAATGAATTGCCGAACAACCTGACAGTGACGTCTTTCGAGGCGACGAATATTTTTAATTCAATTTACGTCAAGTAAAGGATGAGACGTTGCAGCCCGGATAGGGTTGTGAAGAAGTCATCGCTCTCTTGATAAATATATTCAAACCCTTCCCAAATTAAAGTCCATTGCAATAATAATGCACGGCAATCTAAATATGGCATTCGTTTTTAAGTAAACAAACTGTCTGACTGACTGTCTTTTTATGGCGTTATCTATCCATATCCTCGCGCGTATATCCTCACGCCTTCCCACAGGGGTTCCCGGAAGGGTAGGCAGAGGTGTATAGGTAATACCCACACACCCACTTTCCGCCAGAGGTATATTAGGTGCCGAAGTGACAGATGGCGAGTCCATCGCCGTTACTCAGGCACGACTATACATACGCCTTTGAATTTCTTCTCAGACGTTTGCAGGTTTCCTCTCGATGTTTTCCTTCACATTTAAGCTCGTGGTGAGACTAATAACTGTACTTAAATTCAGGAAAACTCATTGGTACAGTCGGGATTCGAATTTGCGAACTTTGCGTCGCAGGCAACTGCTCGAACCACTCGGCCACCACGGCTCTCATTTATCCCATCCATTATCCCAACAATCAAAAGATACTGCTGCTGATTACCGGAACTTATATGATCTTTATTCATTAGTTATCATATATCAACTTGTTAAAGCAGCCATCAATACCCCTACTCTCCGTGCTACCGTAAATGTATTCTTGTCTCCAGCCATTTTCTCGGTTTGCATTCAAAATCTACATTCATGTTATGAAAACTATTATCTTTACGTATTCTTTGAATTTCCATTTACAAAATGAAAGCGCATATCTACAAACGGTATAGTAAATCCGGTATAAAACTGTATAAAGCACAACTGACAACTGTGAAGTCTGTATAGTAAGTATATTGTTTAGTGGTCTACCTCGTGACCATGGAATAGAGGCATCCATGAATATAATGCATTCACAAACATAATTAGAATGCATAGGTATGTCTCATCATCGTGCGGCCAGGAGTTCAAACATCATTAGTCGGCGGTCGCTCGATCTTGTTAGCCGACACTGGCGCTAATTACCCTCTGGGATGCAGGCACCCACGCTACGACACGAGTGGCCCCGCACCTGCCTGCGTGTTTCATCTTACACAATGTCATCCAGCATTCGAATCACTTTCTAGAAGGGATTTGCATAATATGGCGAATAGTCTGTTATTATTGAGTATAGATAGTGCCATCCACGAATACGCGCCCCACCAATTTCTAGTCGAGGGGGTCGCGGGATGCAGGGAGTATGACCTGAGTCTATTAATTGTAGTGTGCACTCATAAGTAATTAGTGAGGATACTCAAACATTAATGGAAGGTTGCACACTTACACTATAAACTATGAGGAAGAATAGAGGGGCGCGTGTTCGTGGATGGCTCTATCTATGCTAGGTGTGCTCCGCGTTTTCAACAGAGTTTTGACTTCTCTCCTCATAGCCATCCTCCATAAACGAGCTATCTAATGCAAAAATATTTTTTTGAATTTGACTATTAGAACTTGAGACAAGTGCGTTCAAACGAACTCTGCCGCTTTATAATATTTGTATAGATCGCGCGCAGCCATATCTCTCAGAGCATTGTTGAAATATCGCTGAAATTACAATAAATGAGTTTGTATAAGACACTACATTCACAAATTAATTAAACTTGGAATTGGATATAAAGAGCTGAACATTTGTACCCGGAAATCATTACAAAAATGTGAAATCTTCGCAGCAAGATGGCGTCAAGTGTTTCAATAATACCTCTGTCTGTAAGCGGCAATAGCATCCCAGGGGCCGCTAACAAGGCGCGCAGTTGCCCGAGCTTCAACAACTTGTTTAACATTCATTGGGTATTTATTTTCCCAATAATTTGAGATTTGTTATCCAGTTATTTACAATAACGTTGAGTATTGGACGCCTCGTCGTCCACGGTTATCCATAGGTACTTATTATAAATTAGTTACCTTTTCGCGACTAAACAGCTAAACGGATCATAATCAAATTGGCCAAGGAGATAGATTATATCTTGGAGAAGGAGAGGCTTTTATCTGTTATATTATCTTTGTTATTGATCGTGTCATATATATGTTTTTATATAGGTTATATTTATTTCCGTAACAATATTGTATGGGTGGAAAATTTGTATGGGCAATACACATGTCTCTGTAAATACATTCTTAAGTGTTTTGTAAGATAAGTATTAATACGTAATTGTTTTGAGAGATTTTTGCGCATTTGTGGTCTTTATTCCTAAGAAACCTATTTTGTGTAGCCAGGACAAACATCATCATCATCATATCATCACGCCAAGTCCCTAACGGGGTAGGCAGAGAGTATAGAGCGCCAGTTCTCTCTAGACTTACATACCTCTTTCGCTTCGTCCACATTCATCGGTCTCTTCATACATGCTCGTCGGTTTCGAGTACTCTTAACGTTCCCGTCCTTCAGAGTCCGATCTATTTGATCCAGGTAGTTGGAACGTGGCCTTCCTCTGCTTCTTCTTGCACACACTTTTGCTTTGTATATCTGTTTCGTCAATCTTTCTTCACTCATCCTTTCTATGTGTCCAAACCAGCGTAACATGCCTTTCTTCATCTTTACAATCACGCCCTCATTAACGCCAGTTGATTTGCGAATCTCTTCATTGCGGATTCGATCTAATATCGTTACGCCGCACATTTTTCGAAGAGATCGCATCTCGACTGCATTCAAGCTATTTTCATACTTCCTCTGACATACCCAGGATTCGCTGCCATACAATAAGGTGGGTACCAATATCGCGTTGTGGACAGCAACTCGAGCATTCTTGCTCAGACTTTTACTGCCCATCAACGCCGACAAGGCCCCATTCACCTTATTTCCGGCAGTTATCCTTCTTTCAATATCTTTTTCATACTTTCCATCTCGTGTGAACATGCTTCCAAGATATACAAATTCATTCACTTGTTCTAAAATTTGCCCATTTACCGATATAGCACACTCGGTCACTTGTTCATCTCTTTCGAATACCAGAACCTTAGTCTTGCCAGCGTTTAGGCGCAGCCCCTTCTTTTCACATTCTTCTTTCATTATGGTAACTAGTGACTGCGGTTCGCCCTCTGATGACGCCAGTAAAACCGCGTCATCGGCGTATAGTAGGCAGTTGACCACTAAGTTTCCCATTTTCACTCCACATCCGTTCGTTCTTAGTGCTCTCAGACAGTTATCTAGATATATAATGAACAGCCAGGCAGACATGATACACCCTTGTTTGACCCCCGACTTCACATCAAACCAGGGTGACATCTCACCATTAACCCTAACGCACGCCCCGCTATCACTATAGAGTGATTTCACGGCATGCAGTAGGGAACTGCTCACTCCATATCCAGGCAACACGTCCCAGAGTTCCTTTCGTACGACTCTATCAAATGCCTTCTCCAAGTCGACGAAAGCGCAGAAAACCCTTTGGTTAATATCCAAAAACTTTTCCGCGATTCCGCGAAGCGAGAAGGTTTGATCCATACATCCTCTTCCTGGTCTAAATCCGCCTTGGGATTCCCAGAGAAATCTTTCGGATCGCTCTTGCATTCTTATCGTCAGGATCTTCGTATACACTTTACTAGCTAAGCTGACCAAGCTGATGGCTCTGTAGTTTGAGCAGTCCAATCGTGATCCCTTTCCTTTATAGAAAGGCACGATGACTGCTCGCCTCCAGTCGTCCGGAACATCACCCTTTTCCCAGCAAAGATTGCATAGCAAATAGATGACGTCCCAGACCGCTGGTCCACCGTACTTGATCATCTCAGCCGTAATCCCATCTATTCCCGCAGCTTTTCCACATTTCAGACTTCTTATCGCACTTACAATCTCTCCCATACTTATTTTATCCGCTATAGGATCCTCGACAGATTCTGTTGGAGGCAGCTCTGTGAGTAGATCAGCGGCATCATCATCATACATATCTTTGTAAAATTCACTCCATCGCCTGAGGACGTCTGTTTTGTCGGTCAGTATGTTATTGTCCTTCGAGAAAATCACATTCATCCTACTACTAGCTGTAACACAATTTCTGGACTTCTTAACTTCCCTCCAAAAAGTTTTGCATTGTCCTTGAAATTCTGTGACAGTTTTTCGTCTACAGTCATTTGGAACCTCTCACGCTTCTGAGCTATTATCTCTTTCGTACGATTTTTTTTGCAGGCGGTATTTTTCTTTCATCTTTTCTTTCATACTCTCACTTGAGCTGGACATAGCCAAAATGTCTTGCCTTGCATCCTTCTTCTTTTTAACTTCTTCTTTCACTTCATCATCCCACCAACCATCGCCATTTTGGTTGTCCGCCCTTTCGAAATGCCACAAACCTCTTTCGCGGCGCATAATATGCTGGACTTAAGGAACTGCCAACAAACATCGACACTCTCAAACACATCTTTCGGTGGACAGGCTAGCTGTAGGACAAACATGCTTGAATCCACTGCGGGGAGTAAGTACCTAAAGGTTTTCGATGTTTATGTGTTTATTCTTAGAACCACTACTGAGGCAGTATTTTCATGGCCCCGTTTCTAGTTCTCTACATCTCTAACAATATAGATAGACTATGACTGTTACAGTCGTACAGTCAATACTTGTAGTTATAATATTGTGTGTGTGTGTTCTGTATACGATGGTCATACGGGGTCTATGGTTTGTGTAACGTGAGTTATTGTTCCTCCCGCAGGCGACACAATATGCCCGAGCGGCATGTTCCGGTGTCCGGAGGGCAAGTGCATCCCCGCGCTGTGGGTGTGCAACTACCAGAAGGACTGCGACAAGGGCGAGGATGAGTTCCAGTCGTGCCGTGAGTACCCTTATCTACATCTATAATTTATGGACATATTCGAAGACTAACTTTAAATCTTGAAGGTGTTCGATGTTTTCCAATGTGTGTTGTGTGTGATGTGTTGCAGACGACTATTCGCACCACTCGCGTTTCATTCGCGCAATCATACTAGTGCTCCATAAAACTAGGACATTTAGAGGGCAAGTGTACCTGAAGTCTACCTGAGTACATCAGGCTGAGTGCCGGTGTAACGTTAAACGACCACGCGCCGCCCGGTGGCTGTGTTTACAAGTGTCCGGGTCACGTCCCTATCGGTTTGGTGATGATTCTCGCACGACTGGACGCTAACTATTGATGCTACCAACTGTTTTGTTGTTTGTATTATTATGCAAAGGATATCATAGTGAATACACTTCTGTGGCTCAAAAGGATTAATTCAGTTCAGTGGTAGGTGCCATGCCTAGTCTTTGTCAGTTTCTTCATACATACTTGCCGGTTTCGAGTACTCTAGGCGTTCCAATCCTTGAGTGTCCGATCGGTTTGACCAAGGTAGTTGAAATGTGGCCTTTCTCTGCCTCTAAGTCCACACACATTCGCAATGTGTATCTGTTCTATATAATGTTTTATTAATCCTTCGTAACGCATAATTCCTATATGGATGACTTTTTTCATTTTACCGTCCGTCTTACATCGTAACGTGTATGGTGCCTAAGCAGGGGGCCTTAGAGCTTTAAGTAGTCTGGCTGATCTAAGCTTCTTTCAATGATATTGTCTTAATTGTATACGGATATGTAACCCACGTGAGATTTGTGGTGAAGCAAAACATAGTAGGTATACCTGCGCGGGTCTGAGAAGTAATCAAAAGCGTATGTTCGTGCCTGAGTGGTGACAGACGCATCATTTGTCACGTTGGCGCCTCGATGTGTTTGCGACTAAATGTGGGTAATATTACTTCCGCTTGCTCCTTCGGGGGCGCCTGTGACCGCTTGTAGGAAGGCGTGACTATGATATGATGGTAGGCATAGAGTATATTTATACATTACACATATTAATGTACCTACTAAATAGCTGCGTAACAATGTGAGTATCCATGTGGTACATTGATATATTCAATGATGTGGTGTATAAAAAAAGAAAATGTACCAGACGGATTTTGAGTCTGGTACATTTTCTTGCATTCGCATTTCTTGTATGTTTTTTAATACAAACGTAATTTATAAATGGATATGGATGTCTGTTTGTCTGTTTTCACATTTTTTTATCGTTGAACAGATTTTGACGAAACGGGAAACTAGTTTGAATTCCAGGCACGAACATAGGACAGACATTTTTTTATTCAACCTCTGAGGGGTAACAGTTATGTCAAAATTCGTATGTAAGGGCTGAATACACTAATGCGATCCTGGTATCGTGGGTCAAACCACGGAGTGCAGTTGGTAAACATAATTATATGTGCTGGTACTCTGTCGGTAGCCTCCCCATCTAACTTCTGCCACCGTGCTCTGACAAATACTGCGAGCGTAGACGGATCGCACTCATCTGAGAGCACAGAGGTGCCAGTGAGGTCGATTCCCGTCCTTTGTAACTACACACATTTTTCTACCATCGTAGCTGGAAAGCCCCAGGGACAAAGGGATGTTCAGATATATCGAGCTATTTCCACTTTTATTGCAGTGCAATAAAGTGCTAGATTGATACAGTCGTAAAACTTGACTAAAAAAAACGTACTTTGTGAATATTGTGATGAAGTGAGCTTTCTACAAGTGCATATTGTGTGTACATTAGTGTGGTAGCAAATGTGTAATCTATACCCTTGGGTGGTCCCCGGTGAAAGTGCTCCGTGCCTAATCTACCGAATGCAATCTACTTATTGAAAAACGACCTTCCAAACCATAATAAGGTTTAAATTGTAAACTTTAAATGGTAGTTTCCATATTCGCTTTCCTTGCAGTCCTCTAGAGCCTCGTGCTCCGCAATTGCTGTAATCAATACTGGACTTTTTAAATAGTTGATTCCTGAGAAATAAATCTCTTAGTTAGTAGTTCCTTCTCGGAAAGTTAGAATTGAAACATTAATTAGCCTGAGATGGATGGCTTGATCTCTATGGTGCATTGCGTAGAGTCGCCATGTTCTGGTCCACTTGTGTAAGAAGAACGGCGTAATCATCTTACCACCTTCACTTACGACATTCATGTAATGAAACTTCTCCTAAAATGTATAATACATAGCTCATGTCGGTGTAACTGATGTCTCCTTGTCCTCTCTCTTCTGCTTCTGCCTCGTGCAATGATCGTTTTGAATTCCCTCAGATGAAACTCACATTTATTTATTAGTGTTTTTTTATTTAGTCTTAATCGTTATCGTGGTAAATTAAACTATTTGTTTTACAGGTCATACGAATGTCAGTATCATAAGATAAAGCCAATTGTTATTTAAGAAGTGTGCATGTTGTGAAACTTGTCACGATCTAGCGGCGATTTCACGGCAGTTAAACGATCCCCAAATAATTCAGCGATGAAATATATCCGTGCAAGACACGTGCGACAAAGCCCGGCCCATTCACCGGCGACTAGTCGCAGCGACATTGTTCGCGGTGAATCGATCGCGCCGCGCCACACAAAAGCACCAAATGGTTTACTGTTAACGAGACGTGATTTAATGCCTCTCTTTGCGCTTCCATTATTTCCTGTTTTCAGCTTCAGCAATTGAGTAACTGGCTGAAGTTATATAAGTGTTTGCTCGTTATAGTGGACGAGATGCTACACCACAGCGCAGCTGTAGGCCATCCTGTTTTGGCATCAGTACTTCAGGCTATTCGCATTGCAAATTATTTGAAGTGGTTTAAATAACAAATGAGCTATATAAATATAACAATCGAATATTGTACCAATAATATTTTAATTTGTATGCTAATTTTATTGGCACTATTGCAACCTAATTTTCCACCGTGACAACACGCTCAACCACACGTAACGATAAACATTGCTAAACAATTACATAATTAATTTCCTCCGGAAAATTGCAATGGGAACTAAAATTTAAATCGCACATTACATCGCATTGAACCTTCCTAGTTGAGAAATGACAGAGTAATTTTTCGAGCCTCTACATTTCCCGGGTGAACCAAAATGGCGGAAGGCGAAATGGCCCCAGCATACGTCATGTTGCGGCTTGCATACATTGCTTTTAGACATTTGAATTGTTGCGCGCTCACTGTCACCGTACGTCTGGCACGAGCGCTATGGGCGCATTGAGCCCTGCGTGGATTTAGATAAATGGACTGTCGAATCTGTCGAACGATCATGTAGGAATGGCATTTTCAGTGATTATATTCTACCACCATGTATTCACCAACACTTTTTCTATTCGATTACCTAGTATTTTATGTAATTGTTGTTATCTTTCTTTTTTATGGATACTTCCACAGCCTACTATTTTATTAAAGTTCACTATAAATGAAAGAGAAGGCACACGAATAGAGCTGTTGAATTACCAGCATGTAGCAATACAAGGCGTGGGGCCCTGGGGCAGGTGCTGGTGCCGAGGCTAAGGGCGCGCCTGCCGAGTCCTCGCCGGCTGATTGATGTCCGCCGCTGATTACAGGGCGGCGGGCTGCCTCCTCGCCACTAATGGCCCCGCGATTGATTCCGTTTGTGTGACTCGCTATTGTGTGTAATCGATGTTTAACATCCTCATTCGCTATAAATAATATCATCTTTTCCCGGCCTTCTTCACAAACATTATAACTTTCACTGCCTATTGTTTGGCGTCATTTAGATCCGCGGAGATATTCATGTAATAGTTACTTTATAGTTATATCTTCGGGAATAACTGAACATTGATTCCTGGTAATAAAATAGGACAATAGCGAGGTCAGTTACGGTCGTCACGTAGAAATCCTCCGCGATCGCTTGTGTGCGCTATGTTTGTCTGTGTAATATGTGTACTAATGTGTAATTATTTGTGATTTCCAGCGCCGCCGGAGTGCGAGGCAGGCCAGCTGACCTGCGGCCAGTACGTGTGGAACAAGACGTATTGCATCCCGCCACACTACCGCTGCGACATGCACGTGGACTGCGTCGACGGCACCGACGAGGCCGACTGCAGTGAGTACACCCAAACCTTGCCAACTAACACCCACTGTGATGTGGGGGCCACCTAGGTCTTTTTAGGTTTACTTTAGGCTTCTATTACAAAAACTACAAGTATATCTATACACAGACGGGGGAGAAAGAGGGCAGGGTAAGCGCAACCCTAATGATTTGGACTAGTTATATTAGTGGCCGGTAGCAGGGGCGTCTCACGTGAGCGCGCGCGATTTCAGTAATGGTAGCCGCTCTACTTAGCGCAAGTGAACCTGTGTGGACCACTTTTTGTGTACCGCGTTGTACAAACGGGCCGTTAGCCGTAAGTCAGACAAAAAATAGTTGCATCAAAGTCTCACTGAAACGTAGTAACCACCTGAAACACTGACGGTGATTATATCGCCTCTACGACGAAAGAGATAAAAATATATATTGTTTATACCACTGAGGAGGCTAACAAGCATACAGCCCGCCTAATGGCAAGCGGTTGCCGCCGCCTATGGACGTTTGCAATACCAATATTTTTGCACCCTTCTTGAAGAACTACACGCTGTACTCGCAAGGGAAAACCTCAACGTGAAGCTCATTCCACAGCCTGAGCGTTCGCGGAAAGAAACTCCTTTGTGACCGCACAGTGCGAGACCTTTGTGGTTCTAAGGTATTGTGATGAATTCCCCGTCGATGGCGAGAGGTGCGGTGGTAGGAGGTGGAAGTGGGCATCATGTCCAATAATTCGTCCGAACACTCTCCGTTATATACAAGCGGTAGAAGGGATACAGTGAGGCAATTTCTTAGAATACTAAGTGCGTTCTTAACAGAGACAGAAATAATATAATTTCTTAGTTAGAGAGATTCAATATTACACGCAAATTGCTACATAATGCCCTTAAATTCCCGCATTTTATCTAGCGAAGTAGATTTTTAATCCACATAAGTACAAAATGAGTCCGGGCGTCGAGTTGTGGGTACGAAGTAGTCCCAACTTTTAATGCGCTCCGATCCCTGACTCCGAGCTATTTGAATAAGAATGCACCCGATTTATATTAAACCTGCCGGTTGAGGACATCTGACGGAGTCGTCGAAGGATTTAATCTTCAAGATTAATCTTACGGACTTGGAAAATACACGATATTTTGTAAGGGTTGACTTGAAATGGAAATGTGATCGACATTACATTGAAGGATGGACGAAGAAACATTACAGGCAGGTGCACAAACATATTTCCAATATACAAGGCCTACTGATATAACTGCCTACCCCGTGCGGTGTGATGACATGACCCTGACCCTTATCCTTATCCTCATTGGTACAGTCGGGGTTTCAACATGCTATTATTACTCGGCCACCACGGCTTTTCAAATATTAATTTCTTATTTTTTTGTAAAATGTTGTTTACATTTTACTATGGTACTTATCACTCGCATGAAAATAACAAACACACCCCATCTCTTTGAAAGGCTCAACTGGCAAACGAAGTGTCGTCCAGCGTACCCTGAGCCTCACTTGTCTCCCAGCGGTACGTTTAATGGGAAGGTGGTTCGCACCGGAGCTCATCGTAAGTTGGTAGCTAAAGCCAACAAGTGGGCAAGTTTTAATGGTGCGGAAATTCCGTTTTCGTTGGTCTATTGAGTCGGCGATGCTCTCTCGTGGCGATCGCTAATTAGGAGGACACTAGGAGGACACAGATACGCGATCAATTAAGAACAAAATATTACTCATTTACAATTTGTTTAAATATTCTGGTGGACTTTTAACATTGTATAAGCTTGTATATATATTAGTCGTTCAACATAAAAGAAAAAAACCATAGAAAAATAAAAAATATTTCAAAAATTGCAAAAATAACTCTGGCAAAAAGTGGGTGCTGTCAAACCTCTGCTTACCTCTTTGGGGACCTTTATGGGTAAGACTATACTTAATGCAATGGCGCCTTCTGTGTATGAACGCAGCAGACACGCAACGCAGAGTCATTAGGGAGAGATACATCCGAACTTCAATTATATTCAACACATCCTCCTCTGATCACGTATACATGACCTTGACGGAACTAGGAACATGATCTAAAGTGAACTCGCGAGCGCCGTGCTAAATTCCATGAGATGATGGTCAGCCTTCACTAGTTTCAGACTCTGAAGAAGAAGTTTTAACAGGGCGCATGCGACAACCTTAGCCTGTGTATTAAATAATGTATTTTGAGTCCATAATCCGAGCCTATGTTCAGAGATAAAGCTGATTCACTGCAGTTAGCACAGCAGTAACACAAAGCTAAAAGAGCTTGCCGCAAACCGAGCAGCGTCCACTTCGCCAAGTCAAAGGCACAAAGGTCCTCCATTAGACTTTTACATAACTTTATATGGAAATAGCATTATCCCCGCTCGGGAAACAGTTTTGTCGTAAAAACCAGCGCAGTTTCTGCATCTCATTACCGATACAGCTGCGGAACATGTCGGATTATACTAGATACTCGTTCATAACGCACATAGGATGGCCTAAGACGCAGGTGTCTTCAAATAGACTTGCCTCTTCGTGAGAAAAATACGTTCTGCGCCCTAATGTTAACTGGATAAACATGTTGTTGTGACAGGTATTTACGAGAATACAACACACATTACCTACTAACAGATATCAGTTAAAAAACGTACGTGAAAGAACAATAAGGCAGACGACATAGATCTTACAAGAGGTTCTTACATATCGATACGTTACAATAAGAGCGACGAACGCTACAAACTAGTTGAAACTGTCAATAATAGGCTCGCATAAACTCCTGATGGCAAACGTGGACTGCTGTTGTCTATGAGACATTGCCAATCCATTGTGCTAGTGTATTTGTGTAAGAGACACCGAGTCTGACACCCGGTCGCCAACGGGCGAGAGGAACCCTGGTGTTGCAAGTGTCCATCCATAGGCGGCGGTAGGTATTAGATTCCAAATCTTTTATTTCCAATTGTTTTTGAATTTATTCATGAAGAACCATTTTACAAATTTACAATCAAATCTCTTTTTTATAATATTAAAACACAAGTATTTCCTCTGTAAGTTCTTATACTATCGTGTTTTTTGCATACCAATAGTGTGTGCTATGTCACCGATAGACACGTAACAATATGATAATAACATACGCAATTCATTGGATTGAGTTTGTAATCCTCCTTTACTTTGTTACAGCTTATCGTAAGTGCCAGACAGAAGATTTCCAGTGCGGCCTCGAAGTAAATCCAGGGAAGGCGTCCACACAGGGGCCGTGTATACCAAAGGAAAAAAAATGTGATGGGTACGACACTTTGTAGCTAGCTCTGATGAAGCCGCCCCGCGGTTGTATCTGCATGGCGTTTGACTTCACGGGGATTTTTTTTCTTTACCTATTAATCTTTCTCTGTGCTACATTTAATCCAATTAATAATCCCTAATTTTCAGTAATTTCTTTTATAATATTAGTAAGATAGTACTTACACTAGATTCCAAGGTCGCCAGGGAGCTAATCAAACGCGCCATGATACGTGTTGTATGTTGTCAGGTACTTAGACTGTAGGACCGGCAAGGACGAGCAGGACTGCGGGAGGAACTCGCAGGCTTGTCGGCTGGACCAGTTCCGCTGCGCGCTGGGCAACAAGTGCGTGGACGCCGCGGCCAAGTGCGACCACAAGGACGACTGCGGGGACAACTCCGATGAGGCCAATTGTAGTAAGCTCCTGCGTCCTGCCCTTACGGACACCAATAAAGTAGCTTATTGCATTTAGCTTTATCTTTTGAGATATAAAAAAAATAAATAAATAAATATCCTCACGCCTTCCCACAAGGGTCCCCGAAGGGGTAGGCAGAGGTGTATAGGTAATACCCACACACCCACTTTCCGCCAGAGGCATATTAGGTGCCAACGTGACAGATGGCGAGTCCATCGCCGTTACTCAAGCACGACTATACATACGCCTTTGAATTTCTTCTCAGACGTATGCAGGTTTCCTCACGATGTTTTCCTTCACCGTAAAGCTCGTGGTGTGACTAATCACTGCACTTAAGTTCAGAAAAACTCATTGGTACAGTTAGGATTCGAACTTGCGACCTTTGCGTCGCAGGCAACTGCTCGAACCACTCGGCCACCACGGCTTCAGATTGAGATATAATAATGGATACGATTCGACTACATCCTCGATGTTTACCAGGTTTCCCCCCTTGCCACATCGGGCAGTTCCGATGCAGCAACGCGCTATGCATACCGGCCACGTACCACTGCGACGGATACCTCGACTGCTCGGACGGCTCCGACGAGGACAACTGCACGGCCATCGCGTGCCCCGACAACAAGTACCTGTGCCCCAAGGGCGGCCCCGGCGGCGGCCACAAGTGCATAGCGCGCTCCCAGCTCTGCGACGGCAAGAGGGACTGCGAGGATAACGCCGACGAGGAGGCCGCTTGCTGTGAGTGCCGGCGATAGATTCACTCGAACTATGTATCCGAGGGCCGGGCCACATTCGTTCGGTGTCGTTACAGCGACGTCGTCGTGCCCGGCGCTGGGCTGCGAGTACAAGTGCGTGGCGTCCCCCAGCGGCGGCGCCTGCGCCTGCGCCGCCGGCCTGGCGCTGGCCGCCGACAACCGCACGTGCGCCGACCGCGACGAGTGCAAGGAGTGGGGCTACTGCCACCAGCTGTGCGTCAACACGCCGGGCTGTGAGTGCGCTGCGCCGCGGGGGGGAGGGGGAGGGGGGAGGGGGAGGAGGACGAGGGAGGTAGGAGGCTCACGGGGGTGTGGTTGCAGCGTACCGGTGCGCGTGCGCGCCCGGCTACTCGCTGGAGGCGGGCGGGCGCTGCGCGGCGGGCGCGGGCGCGGCGGCGTGGCTGGCGCTGGCGCTGGCCGGGCAGCTGCTGCGCATGGACCCGCTGGGCCGCGCGCCCACGCCGCTGGCCAACGCCACGCAGGCCGCCGGCCTCGACTACCACTACCGCCGGAACCTGCTCTTCTGGTCCGACCTCAAGACTAGGAAGGTAGCCCCTCGCACCTTCGCTCCGTCCGGCTTAGGTCGCCTCGAGGGTGAGCGAGGACGACGATGACCCGCGGCGACGTTCCAGATCCACTCGCAGCAGCTGAGCATCCCCGCGGGCTACTCGAGCTACTCGGGCAACGACATCACGGTGGCGGGGTCGTGGGCGCCCGTGGCCCTGGCGGTGGACTGGGTGGGGGACAAGCTGTACGTGGCCGACGCCATGGGGCAGAAGATCGACGTGTTCGAGCTGGACGGCCGCTGGCACGCCGTCGTGCTCGGCTCCAACCTGACCAGCCCGGCCGACCTGGCCCTGGACCCCACGCTCGGGTACATGTTCGTCGCCGACAGCAGCCAGGTGAGACGCATCGCTTCCGTTCGAACTCGTCGGGTGACATCGATTCGAATGCTCATTAAATATTTGTAATTTTGTAGATAATCCGCGCGAACATGGACGGCACGCACGCGAAGTCGATAGTGTCCGAGGCGGCCTACAAGGCTTCGGGCATCGCCGTGGACATCATCGCCAAGCGAGTGTTCTGGTGCGACTCCCTCCTGGACTACATCGAGACCGTGGACTACGAAGGCAACCATCGCTTCCTGGTGCTCCGCGGCCAGCAGGTGCCGAGCCCCTCGCGCCTCGCCCTGTTCGAGGACCGAGTTTACTGGTCCGACAGCACCAAGCAGGGCATCAGCTCGGTCAACAAGTACGAAGGCTCGTCCAGTATTCAAGCCATATACAAAATGAAAGATATACGAGAGCCGAAGGCGATCACCGTGGTACACTCCCTCAAGCAGACGTCCGTGAACAACCCGTGCGGCAACAACAACGGCGGCTGCTCGCAGATGTGCATCGTGACAGCCCTGCAGAACGGGGGCCTCGGCTACCGCTGCGCTTGCAACGTCGGGTACCGGCTCGAGAGCGACTTGCGCAGCTGCGACCTGGTGAAGGAGTTCCTGATGTACTCCCAGCAGCGGTTCATCAAAGGCAAAGTGCTCAACCCGGTCATCGAAGGATTCAGCGACGCTATCCTGCCGGTCGTGTCGAGGAGGGCGAGGTTCGTCGGCCTCGACTTCGACGCGCGCGACGAACAAATCTACTACTCGGACGTCCTCCAAGACGTGATCTACCGCGTGCACAGAAATGGAACTACGCGGGAAATCGTGCTGGCCTCCCAAAACGAGGGCGTCGAGGGTCTAGCCGTGGACTGGGCATCGAAGAATTTGTATTACATTGACTCTAGGAAAGGGACGCTGAACGTCCTGTCGACCAGAAACGTGGCGTACAAGAGGACGCTGCTCAAGGACCTGAAGAGACCCCGCGCCATCGTGGTGCACCCCAACAAGGGCTACATATTCTTCTCGGAGTGGGACCGGCCCGCCAACATAACGCGCGCCAACACGGACGGCTCGGGGCTGCTCGTGTTCGAGAACGTGACGCTGGGCTGGCCCAACGGGCTGTCCATAGACTTCCAGGCCGACCGCCTCTACTGGTGCGACGCGCTGCTGGACCACGTGCAGCACGCCCGCCTCGACGGCACCGACGTCAAGACCGTCAACTCGCGGCTCATACGGCACCCGTTCTCCATCGTCATCCACAAGGAGTTCATGTACATCACCGACTGGCGCCTCGACGCCATCGTGCGGCTGCACAAGCTGACCGGCGAGCAGGAGGACGTCATGGTCAGGGAGCCGCAGACCAACAGGCTGTACGGCGTCAAGGCGAGCCCATTCTCCATATTCGACGAGTTCCCTTCCGTTCGGAATCGGTGTCGCTCATTCGGCGTCTGTCCCCGGCCCGCAGGTGTACAGCGAGGAGGTGCAGAGCGTGGACCCGCTGCAGCCGTGCGCGCGCAACAACGGCGGCTGCCAGAAGCTGTGCTTCGCCGTGCCCTCGGGAGTGGGGGGGCTGCGGGCCGAGTGCGCCTGCCCCTACGGCGAGCGGCCCGCGCCGCAGGGGGGCTGCGCGCCCGACCCGGGGGCCGAGCCGCCCGAGCAGGCCTGCCCGCACTCCTGGGACTTCACCTGCAACAACCAGCGCTGCATCCCCAAGAGCTGGCTGTGCGACGGCGACGACGACTGCCTCGACAACAGCGACGAGGAACAGAATTGTACCAGTCAGTGTTTGCTCTCTAATTATTTTTATTTCTTTTCGAGGTTTCGTTTGCGTTTGCTTTAATTAATTTTTATTTTCACGAATATACTGTACTCTGATGAATGTGGAGCGAAATATATAAAACTCCATATTCTTAGGCATAGGTGTATAAGTAGTACCCACCCACCCGCTTCTCTCCAGAGATATATTTCAGGTGCCGATGTACCAGATCTGCCGATCTGATGTCTATCGCTGATACCCAAGCAAGACTATAGATACGTCTCCGTTCTTCTCAAACGTCTGAGGTTCCTCTCGATGTTTCCCTTCACCGCAAAGATCGTGGTGTGAATATTAAAGTTGAATGTGCGATAAGATGTATATGCGTACTTACGGACTCTCGCTGACCCCTCCCGCGTGTGCAGAGAGCACGTGCAGCTCGTCGGAGTTCATGTGCAAGTCGGGCCGCTGCATCCCGGCCACCTTCCGCTGCGACTCGGAGAACGACTGCGGGGACTTCTCCGACGAGACGGGCTGCGTCAACGTGACCTGCAGCTCCTCGCAGTTCCAGTGCAGCAACGGCCGCTGCGTGCCCAGCACCTGGAAGTGCGACTCCGAGAATGACTGCGGCGACGGCTCCGACGAGGGCTCGCAGTGCGCCGAGAAGACCTGCGCCTACTTCCAGGTGCCCCCCCCCCCGCCGTCTTGGCCGTCGCAGCAGCCTTTAGGAATAGGGTCCCTTACGAATACTTATGTGTGTCCCCCCCCTGTACGGTATAATTCTCAGTGTCCCCCCAGTTACCGGTATAATGGTCAGTGTCCCCCCTAGTTCCCGGTATAATGGTCAGTGTCCCCCCAGTTCCCGGTATAATGGTCAGTGTCCCCCCCCAGTTCCCGGTATAATGGTCAGTGTCCCCCCCAGTTCCCGGTATAATGGTCAGTGTCCCCCCAGTTCCCGGTATAATGGCCAGTGTCCCCCGCAGTTCACGTGTCCGCGCACGGGGCACTGCATCCCCGCGTCGTGGGTGTGCGACGGCGACGACGACTGCTTCGACAAGCAGGACGAGGCCGACTGCCCGCCCGTGTCCTGCCTGGCCTCGCAGTTCAAGTGCGCCGACCTCAAGCAGTGTGTGCAGGTTCACCTAGCCCTTGCATCTTTTGCGCCACCGGCGGCGAAAGCACTGTCGCGTCGAGGCGCAGCGAGTAACCGTACCGAGGTCGGCAGGAGGCGTACAAGTGCGACGGCATCCCCGACTGCAACGACGGCAGCGACGAGGCCGGCTGCCCGTCGCTGGCGCCGCACCAGTGCCAGCCCGACAAGCAGTTCCAGTGCAAGTCCTCCGGCATCTGCATCCCCGAGAGCTGGTTCTGCGACGGTGAGTGGCCGCCGCGGCCGGGGGCCCCGCCCGCCCCGCCCTGCCCCGCCCGCCCTGCAGCCGCCCGCCCGCCCGCAGGTACGCCGGACTGCGAGGACCTGTCGGACGAGCCCGCCGCGTGCGGGCCCGTGCAGTGCGCGGCCAGCCACTTCCGCTGCGACAACGGCCGCTGCGTGTTCCGCGCCGCCGTGTGCGACACGCGCGACGACTGCGGGGACGGCTCCGACGAGGGGCTGCGCCACGCCTGCCAGCCGCCGCCCTTCCGGTGCGTGCTCCCGTGTACATATAATCCCTTTCATATTGCCTATTACTCGACGTCAATATTATACGTTCATACCTAGATGCCCGTCCGGCCAGTGGCAGTGTCCCGAGGTGACCGGCCGCTGCGTCAACGTGACCCAAGTGTGCGACGACAAGTTCGACTGCCCGAACGGTGCCGACGAAGGTAAAGCGCCATTACAAGGTCTCGCACTCTACACGTAAAATGCAGAGCTAAAAGTCGTGGCGTGCCCGGCCAGGTCCCGGCTGCGACTTCGCCGAGTGCTCGCACCAGGGCGGGCTGTGCAGCGGCGGCTGCCGGCCCACGCCGGGCGGGCCGCTGTGCCTGTGCCCCGCGGGGCAGACGCTCGGCCCCGACGGCCGCGCCTGCCGAGACCTGGACGAGTGCAGCCCGCCCGGCCTGTGCTCGCAGCGCTGCACCAACACGAAGGGCTCCTACTTCTGCGGCTGCGTGGACGGCTACGAGCTGGCGCCCGACAAGCACTCGTGCAAGGCCGACAACCACTCGAGCGCCTTCCTCATCATCTCCAACCGGCATTCGATCCTGGTCGCGGACCTGAACGAGCAGGGCCTCGAGCGGGTGCCGATCGACGTCGAGAACGTGGTCGCTACCGCCTCCGACATGCACTCGGGCACCATATTCTGGTCGGACATGAAGCTGAAGAAGATCTCGCGGCTCGACCGCGGCGGCGAGCCGCAGGCGGTCGTCTCGACGGGGCTCGACCTCGTGGAGGGGCTCGCGTACGACTGGGTGGGCGGCAACCTGTACTGGCTGGACAGCAAGCTGGGCACCATCGAGGTGGCGGACGCGCGCGGGCGGGCGCGGGCCTCGCTGCTGGGGGGCAAGGGGGGCAACGTCACGCAGCCGCGGGGGCTGTGCCTCGACCCCGCGCCCGCCGCGCGCTGGCTGTTCTGGACGGACTGGGGCGAGAGCCCGCGCGTGGAGCGCCTGGGGCTGGACGGCTCGCGGCGGCTGGCCATCGTCAGCACCAAGATCTACTGGCCCAACGGCCTCACGCTCGACACGGCCACGCAGCGCGTCTACTTCGCCGACTCCAAGCTGGACTTCATCGACTTCTGCTCGTACGACGGCACGGGCCGGCAGCAGGTGCTGGCCGGCAGCCACTACCTGCTGCACCCGCACTCGCTGACGCTGTTCGAGGACACGCTGTACTGGACGGACCGCCAGCTGAATAGGGTGCTGTCGGCCCACAAGTTCAGGGGGTCCAACCAGACCGTGGTGTCGCACCTGATCTCGCAGCCGCTGTCCATCCACGTGCACCACCCGTCGCTGCAGCCGCAGTACCCGTCGCCCTGCAAGCCCGACTCCTGCCAGCACCTGTGCCTCCTGAGCCCCAACCGGACCGCCGGCTACGCGTGCATGTGCAAGCCCGGCTTCAAGCTGCTGCAGGACGGCAAGTGTGTCGAAGGTATATCCTCTCGTGAACGTCGCTAGGGTTGCACCGATATCGTAGGCGCGGCGATGGAACGCCGCTAATGTCATGTGACTTTTTCAGAGGAATCCGCCTACCTGATGATATTGAAGGGATCGCAAATCATAGACGTGGCGATGGACGGCTCCGGCAGGGCTGGCCAGCTGGCGCCGGTGGTAGGCATACAAGGTAACCACGGCTCTGGCTCTCACACTGACACACTGCCGCACTGCTCGCCACGGGGGCCCTCGGTGGCTCAATGAACCTCCTTGTCCTCAGGCGGCGTGCAGCTGGAGTACGACCGGCAGGGGCACACGCTGTACTGGCTGCAAGCCGCGGCCGGTGGCGGGGACGCGGAGGACGAGGAGAACTGCACCATCTACAGCATGCCCTACGGCGGCGGCGCGCGGGCAGAGTTCCTGGGCCCGGACACGGGGCTGGTGGGCGCGGCGGCGGCCGTGGCCTTCGACTGGCTGGGCCGCAACCTGGTGCTGGCCAACCGCGCCGCCAGTAACCTGGAGCTGGTGCGCGTGGACGGCAAGCTGCGCCAGCGCGCCGTGGTGCTGGCCAACGACGGCAGCCCGCGCTCGCTGGCGAGGCCGAGGGGGCTGTGCCTCGACCCCACCGACGGGTCAGTGCCCTATCACCCACCGCACCAGTATACTACTCTGTCGGGAAAAAAATTTTGATCTTCTCCCTAATTACACCTTTAAAGTATACTCCTTACAAAGAATAATTCAATCATCAAAACAATTTTTAACCCGTTTTCGAAGTCTCCTTTGTCTCCTACCGAATGAAAACGGGTGCCACGAAGTAGTATTCGGGGTTTAGGGAAAAGGAAGAAGTAGGCTGGAACCATATCTTTTGAATAAGGGTTATTATAGTGGTTCAAAATCCAAAAAAATCTTTCTACAAATAGCTATTTTTGTCGTATTTGCGATATCGATCAAATAATATTCTTTATTTACTTTGACCTTCCGGCAAGAAGTACGTACGTACGTAAGTAAGAGAATAGTCAACATGACTGACTTTTGATCGGCCACTCCGAGGCTTGTTGACTAGTTTGCGTGTCTAACTCATAAACCGACGTCTCGTCAACAGCAACAATACTGTTACGAGCTGGGGTTCGGGATAATTTAATGATAGCCGGTTGATACACTTAAACGACACTTTATTCTATACACAGAATAATTCCGGAAACTTGTACAATAAATCTGTACACTTCACTACAATTCTTTTCACTATAACACTGATCATTACAACACAGTAACAGTAAAACACAGTAAACACTACACACTGAAACACTTCTACTAACACTGTAACTCTCACTAAAGACACTGATACAACACTTGTCACTATCACACTCGCTCGCGGAGTAAGGTCGGAGTGAACTCGAACTGAACTCGGACAGAACTGACTGACTCGCTCAGACTGCCCGTGCCCATCGGATACCGCCTTATATATGGCACCGGCACGATATACTAGATATCGGTGGAAGGCTCTAGACTGCCATTAAGATGTTCGTAGAATTGCCGTGTGAATGCATCCGCAGAACAATGGCCGGGCGACGAAAACAACTTGTTTACGTCCTTTCTTAATTGCCTCCTTTTGTCTATATTTCCTGCTAAGTGTTGTTGTTTCGCATGGCTTTCACACGGCAAGCCCTCCAGAACCTTCCATCGTAACAATACGTTTCCGGATTGTTGGGTCGGAATTGACTCATTATTGTATGTATGTCTTCAACGACTCTTCATCGATTGAGATTTTGAAGAAAATTTAGGTCTTATAAGACTACAATAAGTTTTATACCCAAGTAATTATTTAAAACTTTAATTAAATTTAATAAAATTAACGGACGTACGTACGAAAGGAACTCGGGGTCGTGTTGCCTGGATAGTGAGTGTGCAGTTCCCTACTGCATGCCGTGAAATCAATCACTCTATAGTGATAGCGAGGCGTGCGTTAGGGTTAACGGTGAGATGTCACCCTGGTTTGATGTGAAGTCGGGGGTCAAACAAGGGTGTATCATGCCTTGTATCTGCCTGGCTGTTCATTATATATATATTACATACATTAGATAACTGTCTGAGAGCACTAAGAACGAACGGATGTGGAGTGAAAATGGGAAACTTTGTGGTCAACTGCCTACTATACGCCGATGACGCGGTTTTACTGGCGTCATCAGAGGGCGAACTGCAGTCACTAGTTATCATAATGAAAGTAGAATGTGAAAAGAAGGGGCTGCGCCTAAACGCTGGCAAGACTAAGGGTCTGGTATTCGATAGAGATGAAAAAGTGATCGAGTGTGTTATTTCGGTAAATGGGCAAATTCTAGAGCAAGTGAATGAATGTGTATATCTAGGACGCAAGTTCACACGAGATGGAAAGTATGAAAAAGATATTGAAAGAAGGATAACTGCGGGTAATAAGGTGAACGGGGCCATGTCGGCGTTGATGGCCAGTAAAAGTCTGAGCAAGAATCAACTCCAAACACGAAATTCCAGTGGCGATGCAAAATTAAAGACAAACTCTTCCTTCAATGTTATTTCCATTATGAAATACTCAATAAACACTACAAATGATATTACTAAAAATAGCACTGTATTAAGCCAAAATGGAAAACAGGCGTGCCAATGTAACAACAACAGAAAATGATGTTTCAATAATTCCCGATACTTTTTTGAATGAATGTACATATTGAAGTATGCCGAAGTAAAATACGTGTTCGCTCCTATATGTACTTAGATTCTTGCTTATATTATTTTCAGAAAAATATACTGGTCCGACGAAGGTGGCTATGGCGTGCCGGCCAAAATCGGCAGAGTCAACATGGACGGCACCAACCCCATCATCCTGGTGGACGGCATCGAGCACCCGGAGGCGGTGACCATAGACATCGAGACCAAGACCCTGTACTTCAGCACCCAGTTCCCCGCCAGCATCAACAGCGTCAACACCGAGGGCAACGACCGCAAGACCATACTTACCGAAGCGAACGCCATTTCCTACCCTAAAGTCATCGCGGTCCTCGACTCGAGGCTCTACGTCCTCGACCCTCGGCACGAGAAGGTCATCAAAGCCGACCTTCCGAATGGCGACAACATCAAGACCATCCTCGACAACGAGAGCGACTTGAAGTCGCTGACGATCTTCCAGAAGAGGAAAATGATCCACCACCCGTGCTCCCAGGCCAACGGCGGCTGCGAGCACATATGCATCCCCAGCGACGGCGGCTCGCGGGTGTGCGCTTGCTCCGTGGGCTACCGCAAGGAGAACGAGGTCAGCTGCGTGCCCTACAAGACCTTCGCCGTGGTGTCGCAGCTGGACCTCATCCGCGGCTACAGCGTGGACTCCAGCGCCGAGGCCATGGTGCCCGTGAGCGGCCTCGGCCACCACATCCTGCACGTGGACGTCCACTTCGCCGACAACTACATCTACTGGGTCGAGTTCAACCGCGGCCAGTGGAACGGCATCTTCAGGATACGCCCCAACGGCACGGAGCTGCAGCACGTCATCAAGGACGGTATCGGCAGCAACGGCATCCGCGGCCTGGCCGTGGACTGGGTCGCTGGGAATCTTTACTTCACGAACGTCTTCCCCCATGAAAATTACGTAGAGATGTGCTGGCTCGACGGATCCCACCGGAAGGTGATAGTCAAGAAGACGATGGACGCGCCCAGGGAACTCGCGGTGAACCCGCTGAAGAGGCTGCTGTACTGGATCGACTACGGACAGTACCCGCGCATCGGCAAGGCCTACCTCGACGGCAGCAACTGGCAGACCCTCGTCAGCTCCGGGATCTCCAACCCTAGGGATTTGACGATCGACATGCTGACGCACGACGTCTACTGGGTCGACTCCAAACTGGACCAGATCCAAAAGATATCCTACAACGGCGGCAACAGGCAACTGATCAGATCTAACCTGCCAAACCCTATGGGTATCGCCATTCACACGGGAAGTATTTATTGGGTCGACAGGAACTGCAAACTATCTACAGAGCCTCCAAGCTGCCCGGCAACACGTCCATGCCCGAGAAGGTCCGAACGAACCTGGCCAAACTGCGGGATATCGTGATATTCGACGTGAACAACCAGCCTACGGACGAGACCAACCCCTGCAGGAAGTACGGCAACGGAGGCTGCTCGCAGCTGTGCTTCAGCTTCCCCCCGGACGCGGGCGCCGGCCGCAGCCACCGCTGCGACTGCGCCACCGGCCAGCTGGACAAGGACAACCCCACCAAGTGCAGCGCCGTGGACGAGTACCTGGTGTTCACCACCAGGACCGAGATCCGCGCCGTCAGCTTGGACCCGCAGTCCACCGGAGTGCCCTTCAAGCCCGTCGCCAACCTGACCAACGTGGTCGGCGTGGAGTTCGACTACGCCGACAACAAGCTGTTCTTCACCCAGATCAGGCCCTGGGCGCGCATAGCTTGGATGTCGGCCGACAGCCCCGAGCCCGCCGGCATCCAGAACATCATCAACAAGGGCATCAACCCCGAAGGCATCTCGTACGACTGGACGCAGAAGAAGGTCTATTGGACCGACAGCTCCAATAACTCCATCTATGCGATGAACCTGGACGGCTCCGAGCTGGTGATGATCGCTAGGGTCGAGAGGCCCAGGGCTATCGTTGTGGATCCCTGCAACGGCACTTTGTACTACACGGATTGGGGTTTGTATTTTATTTTGCAACTATTTCGACCGTCAGCTTTTTAATCGATGAGCTTTTGCCATATTTGGCAAGGAGTGTAATGAGACTCTTTGAATATTGAAAGAAGTTTAGATACACGGACGTCGGCCTAGAGCCTCGGTCCGCATAATCTGCCTAAATATAAGTATAGGTATAGGTAGGTACAAAGAGTTCGCTTCACGTATTAATATTCTTATATGATTTCAGGCCGCTTCGGCACCTCGGGGAAGATCTTCCGAACGACCATGGCTGGATCTCTCAAACGGGCCATCATAGACAAAGACTTGTCCCAACCGAGCGGACTGACCATAGATTTTGACGAAAACATGCTCTATTGGACGGATGCAGTGCGCGAGAAAATCGAGAGGTCCAACCTGGACGGCAGCAACCGGGAAGTCCTCATTTCCGCTACGATCTATCCCTTCGCGATAACAGTGTTCAGGAACTACATCTACTGGACCGACCTGCAGCTGCGGGGCGTGTACAGGGCCGAGAAGCACACCGGGGCCAACATGGTCGAGATGGTCAAGCGCCTGGAGGACTCCCCCCGGGACATACACGTCTACAGGTGAGGGCCGGAATAAAACATACATTGGTGACAGGCGTCACCCGATATAGGTCACCACAACTACTACAAACATTAAGAAATAGGCTAAAAGAAAACAAACGTAAAAATATAAAAATCTTACAAACTAGGAACATAAAAAGAATGTTGTGTGTGTGTGTGTGTGTTTGAAGTGAAAACTTCTTTAGCGGCGCTTGGCACTAACGCTCTATACGAAATGACCAATAATTCATTTTCACAAGTTTCTCGAACGGAACAATTTAACTCTATGGAATAAAGAAACTGTATATAATTTTACGAAACAAAAATCCCTAGACTTTAGACGTGCTTCTAATTGTTCGAATTGTTTTTATTTAATACCTCCGCACTCCACCCTGCGGTTGGAGTTTCATATAATCCGTTCTTAGCTGACCTCTACACCGCGTAAGGAATACTCCTACCAAAGTTCAAGTCCATCGGCCTTACAGTTCCTGAGATTTGGTGATGAGTCAGTTCAAAAATGGGATTTCATATATATATATATATATATTAGGAGAGAGATACACATATATACATACACAGACACAAACATAGGCATTCAATTTAAAATATAAAGGTGCAATATTAATAGTAATAATAATGTAAAAGAAAAAATGGTTATGGTGGTGTTCATGGTGTTAAGGTTCACTTTGCTTTAAGAGCGGGTTGAATTGAAACAAACGTCTTCTCTGGTTGAATGTTTAATTTGCACTAAAATTTCTACCTACATTTTATGCAGTTAAATTTGTATCGGACATACCGCCCACCAAAAACATTAGTTTTTATATAAATCAATTGAAACATTCTCAGAACAATGGACTGTATACATTTTATAATTTATGACTCTGTACTTAATAGTAAAATATGAAACATTAAATAGCAAGCAATACACTATATCTTATACCGCCCACCTTAACTCAATCATGTCCAGTTTCTTTCGGGAGGAGTATAAGCTTCGATAATGGTCTCTTCAGCTCGGTACTTCCTTTGCATTGCACCGTCGCCACTCTTACTAATTTGTCTGTACCAGGATGAAGACATACGATTTTACCCAACAACCATTTAGTAGGGGGCATTTCTTCATCCTTTATAATCACAATATCTCCAACAGAAGGTGCCGGAACTGTCACTTGCCATTTGTATCTCTGTTGCAGCGTATTGAGATATTCGGTTTGCCATCGATACCAGAAATCTTGTGTCATCTTTTGGATTAACTGCCATCTAGTTAAAATGCTGACTTTCTTATTTTCGTAATTTAAATCAGGAACACTTATTAGAGGTTCCCCTACTAGAAAGTGACCAGGTGTTAATGGAGTATCAATAGTGTTATCTAGATGACAAAGCGGGCGAGAGTTGAGGCATGCTTCAATTTGAGCAAGCAGTGTAATCATTTCTTCAAAGGTTAGTTTTGTATCCTTGTTTACTCGGGCTAAATGTCTTTTCGCAGACTGAATTCCTGCTTCCCACAGGCCACCGCATGTCGGCATTCTAGGCGGAATGAAATGCCATGTTGTACCTTCATTTGCTATAAGTTCTGCTACCTCTCTGCACAGATTACCGTTATTTTTCTGGAACAACTCTCCTAGTTCCTTGGCAGCGCCCTTAAAGTTTGTTGCGTTGTCACTCCATAAATGCAAACAACGAACTCTGCGCGCCACAAATCTTCGAAATGCTGCTATGAATGCTTGAGTAGTAAGGTCTGTAACCGCCTCTAGATGGATGGCTCGGGTCGCCATACAAACAAACAAGCATATATATCCTTTTAGGGCTTGGTGTCCACGACCTTTGGATGTCCTGATCCATATAGGCCCAGCATAATCGACTCCACTATTTATGAATGCACGATTCGGGTTGACTCTCACGGCAGGTAACTGCCCCATGAATTGATGTTTTACTTTGGCCTTATCGACGACACACGTTTTACATTGATGTATATACTTCTTAACAGCTGACTTTAATCCAATGACCCAGTATCTCGATCTCACATATGCCATCATTAACTGTATGCCACCGTGCAGTGTTTTGATGTGAGACTCATTTATTATTAACTTGGTGATGTGCTGATTTCCAGGTATAATTACAGGATGTTTAGTCGCTTCTGCTATGGAAGCATTTTGTAGACGACCTCCTAACCTCATTATTCCTGCATTATCTAAAAACGGAGACAATGTCATGAGTGAACTTTTCTTTTTTGCTTTTCCATCCTTCCTCAGTTCTTCAATTTCTCTTTTGTAAACTAAATTCTGATAGTATCTGATGCATTGTTCTAATATCCATTCCATTTCATTTGCTGTTATATGTTTTTCATGAAATTCCGGTTCTTTCCTTAAAATTCTTCTACAATACGCTAATACTCTTTTCATCCTCGACATAGTTGAAAATCTTTCCCAAATTGGTTTCTCTTCCATCGTTGTGTAAAATGACTTCTTCATTTCTAGTTCTGTTTCAGGAACACTACATTTCTTGACCTCTAAATTGTCTTCTCTTAACCACCTTGGCCCGGCCCACCATTTGTCTAAATCCACTAGATCCTTTGCTGCAATGCCTCTGGTTGCGATGTCTGCTGCATTGTCCGTGGATTTGACAAATCCCCATCGATTGAAATCTATAATTCGTGTTATGTCTGCTACTCTGTTAGCAACAAAAGTACGCCAACGATTAGGCTGGCATTGCAACCATGATAAAACTATCATTGAATCAGTCCAGGCAAATATCCTATCTATAGGTATTTCCAGTATTTCTTTGAGATCACTTATCAGTTCTGCAAGCAATGATGCTGCACATAGTTCTAGCTTCGGAACTGACAGTTGTTTTAATGGTGCGACTCTGGTGCGAGATGAAATGAGCATAACATGCACCGTGCTATCTTCAACAATTCTAAGGTACGTCACAGCACAATAGCCCAAGGTAGAAGCATCTGCAAACCCATGAACTTCGATGTTTTTATTATTATCAGTCGTAGTTTGAAGCCATCGTTGTATTTTAATATTTTGTAAATTAATTAACTCCATCCTGAATTTTGTCCACTCCTCGCTCAAGCTTGCAGGAAGTTCCTCATACCAGTTTAAATTACATGCCCATAATTTTTGTATAAGTATCTTTGCTGTCATAATAACCGGGGAAAGCCATCCGAACGGGTCAAAGAGACTGGCCACATCAGACAGAATTAATCTCTTCGTTATAGGATATCCCATTTCAGGTAAGTTCACTGTGATGTTGAAGGTGTCATCAATTCTATCCCATGTTAATCCCAATATTCTTATGATTTTATCAAGTTTAATGTTTATTGTATCTATTGTGTTATTTTCTTCACGTAAAAACTCCAAAATTTCATCTGAATTACTCGACCATTTTTGCATTTTAAATCCGCCTCTTTTTAGAATTATTTTCATTTCTTCACACATTTTCATTGTCTCTTGTATACTATCATTTCCTGCCATGAAATCATCCATATAGAATGAACTTTTAACTATAGAAGCAGTATCAGGAAACTCATGTGCTTCATCATCAGCCAATTGATTTAGGGTTCGTACAGCTAGATAAGGAGCTGCAGCTGTACCGAACGTTACTGTATTTAGTTTATAACTTTTGAGTTCATCTTCTTGATTATTTCGCCATACTATGCATTGTAAATTTCGGTGTTCTTCAGTCATCATTACCATTCGATACATTTTTACAATATCGCCTACAACGCATATTTTGTGTCTTCTCCAATTTATAACTAAGCTTCTGAGATCAGGCTGTAATACTGGTCCAACCAGCATTGTATCATTAAGGGACTTATTATTAGAACCCTTAGCACTGGCATCAAAAACTACACGAACTTTACTAGTATCCTTATCTTCCCGTATCACAGCGTGATGAGGTAAATATATTTTGTTCATATCAGAAGGTGTTTCGATTTCCTTCATATGACCCATATGTATATATTCATGAATTACCTTTGTATATTCCAGTTTTAATTTTTGATCTCTTTGAAATCTTTTTTCTAAATGATTAAATCGCACTATAGCCTTTTGTTTTGTCTCTCCAATTGCTTTAATTGTTTCTTCTGTGCTCTGCTTCAGTGGTAACTGAACTATATATCGTCCACTATCTTCTCTTTTAGTGGTTGTCTTAAATATTTGTTCACACTTCTCTTCATCCCTTGTTAGTATCTTCTTTTTTGTGTATGAATTTGTTTCTATTTCCCAAAATTTTCTTAACATGTCATTGTCTTCTGTAATCATTCTTGTAACATGTAGTGTGATCAGATTATGTTCCCTTTTTTCCATTTTGTTCTCCCTTTGACCTGACAGTATCCACCCCAAGCTTGTTTTCTGTGCCACTATGCCATCAGGCAGTTTAATTAATCCTTCTTCTATAATTTTGCAGAAAACGTTGGCTCCGAGCAACATATCGATATTACTCGGTGTATTATATGTCGGGTCAGCTAATTCTATTGCTTGGAGCTTTGACCAGTTCATCGTGATGTGTTTCGAAGGAAGGCTTGTTGATATTTTCTTTAAAATGTATGCCTTCACTTGAATTGTGTTAATTCTATTAAATCTTGATGTAACTGATAAGTCAACCAAATGTTTGATAGGTACCTGAGTTCCTTCTCCCACTCCAGAGACTACACCGCTGATATTAGTTTTCACAAGGCTTAAGAGGTCAACGACCTTTGCTGACACGAATGAAGCCTCTGATCCTTGGTCAATTAAAGCACGAAGTATGTGTGTGTCTCCATTCCTCGATGTAACTTGTACTTGTGCTGTGGCTAATATCACTTCATGACCAGTTTGTTTTTGAGAGAAATGTGCGGTTGTAATTGTTTGTTTGTTTTCTTGTTGGGAATGTTGTGCGGGTGCAACTCTCTCTTGACTTGTTTGTCTGATTTCATGTAATAGAGAATGATGTCTTCTTCTGCAGACTCGGCAGGACGTCCTCTGTTTACAGGTATAAACGTTATGGTTTGGTACGAGGCAGTTGTAACATAAATTATTCTTCTTCACAAAATCTCTTCTTCCTTCTATGGATTGTTTTATAAAATCTTTACAATTGAATATAAAGTGACTACCCTTGCAATAGCTACATGATCTTGTAATTAAACACGCATTTTCATTGTCTTCAGCTCTGATGTGAAATGCTTTATGGGGCTGGGTTCTATCTCGCGAATATGTAGGTATAGGAGCTACCAGTTCTAGTGTGCGAAACTTAGATTCAAGAAATCCCTTCATCTGCTTCCACGTTGATAACTCCTCAGTATTCTCGCTATGCGCATGTTCTTCCCAGTCCTTAAGTGACTCTGTGTCCAATTTCTGCGATATCAGAAATACGATTACAGGATCCCAAGAGTCAGTTGTTATGTTCAAATTATTCAAACTGTTAATACATTCCGTCGTAGTATCGAGTAATGATTTAATTTGTCCAGCTGTCTGGTTGATCATCCTTTTTTGTCCCCATAAGCGTTTTAGAAGCGAAGTCACGATCATTTTTTTTATTGCCGAAGCGTCCTCGAAGTAGTTCCCATGCTTGTATATAGTTGTTCTCAGTTATTTGTATGTGTCGTAATAACATTTCTGCTTCACCACAAACACTTGTTTTCAGGTAGTGTAACTTTTGAACATTGCTCAATTTTGTGTTATGTACGAGCGCTGTGAACAAATCTTGATAGGTGGGCCAATCTTCATATTTACCCGAAAACGAGGGTAGCTGTATTCTAGGTAATCGAGATAGTGATAGCTGACCGTCGTGTGGTTCGATGGACATATTACAAGTACTTTCACCTTTATGTTGCGATGCCATAGTTGATAAAAGATCGGTCATATCACCTTGTAGACACAAATATTGTTCTTCATGTTTATAAAATTCTTCGTTAACAAAATATGACAATATTCCCTTTTGTTCCTTTGGTGTGCACCTATTCAGGGCGTTATGTGCTTGTTTGAAGGTGTCCCAGTAGTCTTCAATCGTTTTTAACCTTGCTTTTACATAACCTGCTGTCAGCCTTATTTTTGGACACTTCTTTATATTTACTTGCGCCTTTTGTATCATACTAGCCATATCTTCTAATGTAGATAATAGTGCACTCTGTTCCGCAGTTGGTAATGCCATTTTTAGTATCAAAACAATCCAATATTTGCACAAATAATGTTAAATCTCCACGTATTAATTAGTGTTCGTAATTTTTCTTAATGAACTGCACTCGTCCTCACGTTATCTATGGAATGCGATTCTTTTGTTCTCGAGTCGTCACCGAGCCCACCGGCCGCACTATTAATCGATCCGGCTCGTTTTGGACCATATGTTCATGGTGTTAAGGTTCACTTTGCTTTAAGAGCGGGTTGAATTGAAACAAACGTCTTCTCTGGTTGAATGTTTAATTTGCACTAAAATTTCTACCTACATTTTATGCAGTTAAATTTGTATCGGACAATCATAAATAATAGGATAGGACCAGGAAGAAGGTTAAAATGAATGAGGCCATGCCGACGTTAATGGGCATCAAAAGCAATGCTCGAGTAGTTGAAGAAACATAACACTATATCGGTGTCCACTCTATCGTATGACAGCGAATCCTGGGAAAGTCACAGGAAGCATGAAAATAGCATGAATGCATTTGAGATGCGATCTCTTCGAAACATTTGCGGCGTAACGATTTCAGATCGAATCACAATTAAGAGATTCGCAAAATAACTGGCGTGAACGAGGGTATGATTGTAAAGATGAAGAAAGCATGCTACGTTGGTTTGGACATATAGTAAGGATGAGTGAAGACAGATTGACGAAACAGATATACAATTCGAAAGTGTGAGAGGAAGAACAGGCTCCAACTACTTACAAAAAAAAAACGCATTCACATTAACTTGACGCATGGCTTTGATGACGTCATTTTGGCGGTCAGGTATGGTGCGAAAAAAAAGCATGTAGCTAAATAAAACTATATTTTTTTATTTTGGAGCATAGGTTTTATTTGTTAATCTTGCAATATATTGCATCATGTATTTTTTTATACAATATAATTGAAAACTATTTTGTTTGTTTTAAAACACTTTCAACACAAGGTTTCTCCTTTCACTGTGTATAGATTTCCCCATGTTAAAAAATTTGTAGTAACAAAAATTGTCCAAAATTAACAAAAACTGTCCAAACTTAAACAATAACGAAAACGTAACAAAATATCCAATAACAACAATAGCAACAGAAAACTAGTCAACATATCGACGCGCGTATCGGTATCAGAGATGCTAACCATACTGACGATTGCCGGGCGAGCTAAGGGAATGCGGGGGGAAGCGGGCGGGGCCTCACATTCCAGCGATGCGTCAAGTTAATGTGACGGCGTTGTAGAATCAAATCGATCGGATGGGTACATAAGCATGTATGAAAAAACTAATGAAGACGATGAATGCGGATGTAAGAGGTATGTCAGTGTAATGAGAATTAGCGTTACTCCTGTCTAGCCTGCGAGGGACTCTGCGTGATGTTATGATATTAAGTACTACAGTATAGATAGTGACATCCACGAAGACGCGCCCCAATATTCGTCCACTGAATGTGCAACCTTCCACTAATGTTTGAGTCGTACACACTGATGTACCTATGAGTGCACACGCTACAATTAATGGACTCGGGCATACTCCTCGCGACTCGCGACCCCCTCGACTAGAAATTGGTGGGGCGCGTCTTCGTGGATAGCACTATCCATAGCTGTTACTTATTGTCCAGGCTCTGCCTATTTGTATCAGTGTATGAAGGCTGTATGACAACTGTAATAGCATAACCTTATATGGTCAGCGCAGATGTCGCCCAAGGTGGAGGCCGTGACCAAGCCGGTGTGGCTGGGCGAGGGCCCGCACTGGGCGCACGGCGAGCAAGCGCTGTACTTCGTGTCCATCTTCGACCACACCATCAACAAGTATGACCCCGCTACCGGACTACACACCTCAGCCAAGCTCGGTCAGTGCACATTCTCGTGTAATACCCACACACCCACTTTCCGCCAGAGATATATTTTAGTTGCCAACGTGACAGATGGCGAGTCCATCGCCGTTACTTAAGCACGACGATAGGTAAATATGGCTTTGAATTGCTTCTCAGACGTATGCATGTTTCGTACACACCGTAAAGTGGTGTGAAAAACTCATTGGTACAGTCGGGATTCGAACTTGTGATCTTTGTATCGCAAGCAACTATTCGAACCACTCGGCCACCACGTAACATATGATAAATACCAAAGTTTGTGAAGACTTTTGTTTCACTTTTACGCAAAAGTTACTGAACGAAACTTGATTAAATCAGACACTGTGATAGAGCCAGCATAATATAATAATTATTACGTTGGTGAATCTGCGGGGCTCAGCTAGCATAATCTGCGGGGCTCAGCTAGCATAATCTGCGGGGCTCAGCTAGCATAATCTGCGGGGCTCAGCTAGCATAATCTGCGGGGCTCAGCTAGCATAATATAAAGCTGATAATTTGTAATATATTTTGATCTATCTATAATGATTTAATGTCGTTACGTATTTGAAAATATGTATGTATTTTGTCAGATGGTAAGCCCACGTTCATAATCCCGGTGGAGGGCAAGCCGGGCCACTTCGCGGTGGGCGTGAACAGGTCCGTGGTGGAGGTATCCTGGAGCGGCGAGCAGGACGCCGCCACAGTGCTGAGGGTGGTGGCCGAGGTGGACCAGCACAGCCCCGAGAACAGGTTCAACGACGCCAAGGCTGACCCCAGGGGAAGGCTTTTCGCAGGTACCTACACATTTTTATTTCTTCATTGATATTTCTTTTTTTAGAATCAAAAATTTCTATATGTTACTCCAGCTAATAATCTATCTCTGTGCCAAATTTCGTCCAATTCCGTTTCGGCCGCTCTGACGTGAAAGAGGAACAAACTCACATTTATAATATTAGTAAATCTTAGGACCGGCCATCGCTAAGTGTTATAATACATAGCGTCGCAAACTGTTCCGCTGATCTGCTTGGTACATTGTGTTTATGATGGTAAGTGGTTTCCTTATATGGACGCTTGCAACACCATGGGTATCGTTCGCGCGTTGCCTACTCTGTAGCAATATTATCACTTCATGCTGTAATCTCTAAGGAAAATCTCAGTGGCCAGTTTATTAAACAGCCTGAGTGTTCTCGAAAGGAAGCCCCTAATAAAATAATTATTTGAGGCGCTGTTCCTCATGAAAGAAAATGACATGTGAATTATAACACGCCTAAGTAGTTGCTGAGATCAAGAGTTCATTTAAATGCCTGCGCTAATTTTGATACAACTCCTAACCCCAGGCACAATGGGACACGAGTACGAGCCGGGCAAGTTCCGCCTGAAGAAGGGCTCCCTGTACCGCATCGACCCCGACGGGCGCGCCCACCGGCTGGAGGACAACATCGACATCTCCAACGGCCTCTGCTGGGACATCAGCGCCAAGGCCTTCTACTTCGCGGACTCCTTCGAGTACACCATCCGCAGATACGACTACGATATTGAAACTGGCAATATTGGTGAGCACTCTTTACGGCGAGCATGTATGAACATTGATGAATGTGGATGAAGCGAATGAGGTATGTATGCCTGTACTGTTGGATGTATTTATGTATAATATATATAAGGAATGAATTAGTATATCTAGGAAGCATGTTCACACGAGATGGCAAGTATGAAAAAGATATTGAAAGAAGGATAACTGCCGGTAATAAGGTGAATGGAGCCATGTCGGCGTTGATGGGCAGTAAAAGTCCCAGAAATTTATTATTTATTATTATTGTACAAGGGTTCAAGTATGTATATTTTAACAATGTTAATGATTTCTTGTTTATACTTAAATAAAAAAGGAGACGCGCTAATCCCAGGAACCACTAATCCGATTCGAAAAGTGGGTGGCGACTACCTTCACACCTCTGCCTACCCCTTCGGGGACATTAGTGGGAAGTCGTGATCCGATTTTAAACAATATCTTTTGATTATTTAGCAAGGTTTATATATTTACTGGTCATTAATAAGCTGGTAGGTATCTAATATTGATGTACTTGCTCCAGCGAACCCCCGCTCAGTATTTTCGTACAAGGAGCACGGCCTGGAGGGCATCGTGGACGGCATGACCATCGACACTGATGGCAACCTGTGGGTGGCCAACTTCGACGGGAACCAGGTACGAGCTCGCTAAACTGATACATAAATACCTACAAGTTGGATGAGCATGGTTGAAGAGACTGGTCAATGAGGATGAAGCGAAATAGGGTCTAGAGAGACCTGGCGCTCCACTCTCTCTGCCTCGTCATGTGTGAATGTAAAATATAAAGATAGTCTTATCTCACTATCTTATCTTACTTCTTACTTATATTATACATAATAATAATAATATATCCTCACGCCTTCCCACAAGGGTCCCCGAAGGGGTAGGCAGAGGTGTATAGGTAATACCCACACACCCAATATTATAAATGTAAAAGTTTGTAATTTTGGATGTTTGTGGTTCTTTCACGGCAAAACCAATTTGGCTGAAAGTTGAAATGGTGATAGCTTATACCTAGGAATAGGCCATAGGCTACCACTTATTGCTATTATAAAGGCGAAAGTTGGTGAGTTTGGATTTTTTAAATATTTCTTTCTCTTTCACGGCGAAACGGCTGAACCGATTCTAGCAGGAAAATGCATGAGCTACTTTTTCGAACTCTATGCGGGCAAAGCCGCGGGCATAACTTAGTTTTATATAATTTGCAGATTTTGAAAATCGACCCCAAGGCCGGCAAGCTGCTGCAGAGGGTGGGTATCCCGGCGCTGCAGGTGACCTCGGCGACCTTCGGCGGGGCGCGCCTCGACGAGCTGTACGTGACCTCGGCCTGCATGGACCGCGGCGCCCCGCAGCCCCCGCCCTGCGGCGCCACCTTCAGGGTCACCGGCCTCGGGGTCAAAGGTCACCCCAATGTTAATGTTAGGCTCAACTGAATAAATGCTCTTAAGTGATCACGTGTTTTTAATAAACCTTTATGATAATTTTAAAAAATAATTATAATATCATAATATCAGTCTAGATTTCTTTTAATATTAAGTACTGTACAAAATTTGTATGTATATAAAATATTATATGTACATAATTATGGATATCCTTTGCACGGCATGCGTGCTATCTGCTCTGATACGAGCAGTCGTGATATGGAAATATTTTTAATCACTTTTTACACTGTCCACACACATGTTGATATTCAAGGGAGCGGAGCAGTCATGCATAATCTTCATAATATATCCTCACGCCTTCCCACAAGGGCCCCCGAAGGGGTAGGCAGAGGTGTATAGGTAGTACCCGAACACCCAATTGCCCCCAGAGATATAATTTAGGTGGGAACCCCGCGAGGGACTCGGCGTGATGATTATGTATGTATACCTGAATCTATGGTTTATAATTAACGTTGGGGAGTCCCTTGACCCCTAGGCCAGTGATCATGTAGGTGGACCCGCACGGCGGTTTCTGTTCCTCCGTGATGTTGAGGCTGGCCGTGGTCACGAACAGGACCTCGTGGTCAGGCCCGCCGAACGTGGCCGAGGTGACCTGCGGCACCGGCAGAGGCACGCGGCGCAGCAACCTCCCGCTCCTGGGGTCCACCTGGATGACGGCCGAGCCGCTGAACACGGCCACCCAGAGGTTGCCGTCCGTGTCGATGGTGGTCCCGTCCGGGAAGCCGTCGATGTTGTTGGCCTTCAGGTCGAATATGTACTTCAGGTTGGCTGCAAAGATTTACAACCTATAAACATTTGGGCAATGGGCACATACAAATGGGCAAGTTTGTCAAAAACTAAATTGAATAAAATTTGGCACAATGCTAAGTTAGGTAAGCTCGTATTATTCCACAAAGAAGTCTGCCATAAAAATATTTTTTACGCGGGTGAAACCGGCAAGCATGTCACACGGAGAGAGAGAAATAAATGTAGATGAAGCGAGAGAGGTCTGTAGGTCGAGAGACTTGGCACTCTACTCTTTTTGCCTATATCGTAAGGATTGCGACAATATGCATATATTTTTTTTTATCAGTTCTGACGTGGTGGTCGAGACGTTTTTTGCCTTTTTCTTTAATATTTTTACGTTTCTTGTTCTTTAACGTTATGTTATATTTGAGTCTTTTTCTACACTCATGAGTGAAGAAAGACTGACGAAACAGATATACAAAGCAAAAGTGTGTGCAAGAAGAGGCAGAGGAAGGCTACGTTCCAACTACCTGGATCAAATAGATGGGACTCTGAAGGACGGGAATGTTAAGAGTACTCGAAACCGACGAGCATGTATGAAGAGACTGATGAATGTGGACGAAGCGAAAGAGGTATGTAAGTCTAGAGAGAACTGGCGCTCTATACTCTCTGCCTACCCCGTTAGGGACTTGGCGTGATGATATGTATGTATGTATGTATGTTATATTTGAGATTCTTTCTTTTTCTCATTTTATCTTTTCTTTTCCCTTCCTTTTTTTTTCTCTTTTCTTTTACATAGTACTTATAGTTAGTTACATTTTCTTATACCTATTGTGTCCTAGTTTTATATCACAATATCTTATATTTATCTTATTTTATACTTACACCTTCTAGTTTTCTTATCTTAAATATGCATATATTGACGACTAGCGACTAGTTGGTTTAGTGGGCAGAGCTCGACATCAACTCTAAGTATTTGTACTCTAGTCTTGGTTGTCCTACGTACCTACAATACTGTTTGTTATACTTATATAGACACCTATATAAGTATTTATATCGTTGTCCAGTGCATATAGTACAAAACCTTATTCTGGCTCTAGGTCAAAAGTCCAGGTCCAAAAAAAGGTAAAATAACAGAGGTATAGTAATACAGCCCGCACCCCACAGGGGTCCCCGAAGGTGTCGGCAGAGGTGTCAATGAATGTACTCACAAATGTCTCCGGTGTCAACATCGTAGTCGTATCTGCGTATTTTCCCCTCCATGGTGTCGGTGTAGTAGAAGGCCTTCTCCTTGAGGTCCCACGCGAGCCCGTTGGAGCAGCCGATGCCGTCAGCCATCTTGGTGATCTTGGAGCCATCCACGCGGAACAGGGCACCTCTGTTGCCCAGGGGTTTCTCGAGGCCCATCGTGCCTGTGGGAGGTAAGCGTTCACTCCCTGGCTTTGGCAAAAGTTCTTCCAGTTATGTCATATATTTCCATTTTATTCGCGTAAAATTATACTTGCTTATGTTTTGCCATTGGTTGGAATAACACATTTTGAATGTTTTCATCCAAATCTAAATCCATGTGTTTTATTAAAGAGGAACAAATAATATAAAGTACTAGGACCTAATAGACCTAGAAATAATAGAAAGTAGAAGTTCAATTCAAATCAAAATATATCCTACTGATATCTCTTATAAATGTCAATTTGTGAGAATGTTTCTTACTCAATACGCGAGGATGGCTGAACGGAATTGGATTAACTTTGGCACAGAGATAGATATTATTGGATTAGGATTAAGGATATGTTTATTTTATTCCAGAAAAACTACCAGTTTAACAATATTCTTGCCATTATTCATTGCATAGACAAATGAGCAATCGGTATAGATAGCCAAGACATTAGCTCCCTGTCTGTTCTCGCTCACGCTATCCGATATCTATAAATTGTATGGCATTGGGTACGGAAAAGGTATTGTCATTGCCGTACAATAGAAACGTGAGCAAGCACCAAAAGGGATTTTGTCTAGAGGGCAGGTTAGGTATTAAAGAGTTCTTACCGGCGTATATCCTTCCTCTGGGGTCAGCCTTGCCATCATTGATCCTGTTCTTGGGCTCGATGTCCTGGTCCACTTCTCCAATAACCCTAACGATGGTCGCGGCGCTGCCGTCCTGCCCGTCCCATTGCAGGATCACGAACTGCAGTTCCAGTCCTACTAGGAACTGGTCGCTCGTGCCTTCCACCGGCACTATGAACCCTGGACGACCGTCTGTCGAAGACCACAACAGGGTTTAGCTTCGGGTCAAAATCAACTGCTCTACCTACCATAAATCTGTATTTTTTCGTGTATAACGAAGTATTTTGTTTTGTTAAAAACCATAAACTGAATGGTCTCCAGAATCCCCTTGGCAGTATTTCTGTGGGCCCTGCGCTGACTTCACCGTTGACGGTTAGTCGGTTAGTCGGGTCGACGAGATAAAGAGCGCGGGTTTGGTCACCGCCTAGGACACTAAACGAGCATTCAAGAAGTCCTGTATGCTCGGTATTTATGTATTTGTCGATTTAAGTAAAAAAAGTATACTTAACACCTAACTTAAGTTACATATAAATTACATTCGTTATCTGCTAATGAAAGTTCCGTGAAAATCTACTGCAGCCTTTTCAGAGATTAACCGGAATAAGCAGACATTTTAAAAATGTTTGTGCATTTGTAAAAAACTGTTACATATTTATCTGTTAGTTTGGAGAGAACTGGACTCTACGTGATGTATATTTTGGTATTACAAAGAGACAGTTCAATTTTATTTAATAGTATCAAAATCAAAATATTTTATTCAACGTATATAAGTTACCACCGTTTCCAAGAAAAAATACCTGCCAGGAGAAGTAACGGAGAAACGAACTCCCCGGTGTTCTTTCTTAACATTTGTTCCCTTTTACGTAGGAGTTACTTACAATATAGATTTAGATAATTTCGAAAGAGTTTAATTCCTAAGGTGCTCACCAAGAGTAGTCTTGCAGTGATCCCCGGTGGCAGGCACGTACTTGTGTATGGTCTTCTCATCAATGGACACGAAGTACAGAGCCTGCTGCTTGTCATCCCAGTGCGGACCCTCGCCCAGCACCAACGGCTCGGAGATCTTGTGCACCTTTATTGACATCTGAACAATGGATAAATGGATTTATTCTTCGATTCACACAGTGCACAGATGTTTTTTCAAATACTCTTATACAAATATTTGTAAAAACTTGTAGAACTCGTTCAAAGAATTAGTTAATACTTGTGTCCATTGAGAAGTGTAAGACAAAAGCAGACTGGTATTGTGGGTAGTGACAGTCAAGTAACAGCAACCATTGTAGTGTCAAACGCTTATGCGCGCAGGATTCTAAGCGGTACGGAGACGACACAACGGTGAATATTGCTTGCGCTTCTTTTATCGTGTCAGTCAATACGTCACCGTCATAGCGGATTGATAAGTTAACACAGAACTGGAGCATTTGTAATTGCTACCGTCAAGCTGCCTCTGTGAGGAAAGTTGCTCATAATGTCTAACTCGAATCCAGAGTCTTCCCATAAGGGTCCCCAAAGGGGTAGGCAGAGGTGTATAGACACAAAGATCGCAAGTTCGAATCCAGACTAATGAGTTTTTCTGAATTTAAGTACAGTGAGTCGCACCACGATTTACGGTGAAGGAATACATCGAGAGGAAACCTGCATACTACGTCTGAGAAGCAAATCAAAGACGTATGTGTAGTCGTGGTTGAGTAACCCTTGACTTATATTGAACACTTGACCCTTGTGAGAAAGCGTGAGGATTAAGTACATACTTCAATAAGTATATTTTAAGCCTAACTACGACCCCCTACCTACTGTCATTGTTATATGTTGTGTTCGCCTGTAATTAGTTGTGCATTAGGCTAATTATTATAAGTGCATTGTAAATTAATTAACATGGAGTTGCTAATGTAACAACTGTTGGTAGACCTAAACCAATAAAATAAAATAAACAATTCCATGATAACTTTGAACCCTGACAAACCAATCTGGATCGTTTATTTGTGTATTAAGTAACTTTAATTGAATTTTTGCAGTTGTTGCAATGTGCCTGCAACACACAGATTGCAAGTTCAAATCCCGATTGTACCAATGAGTTTTTCTGAGCTTAACTACATACATTGATTAGGCACAGGTTTTACGGTGATGGCAAACATCTAGAGATGGGTTTAAGTACTACATATACACCCCTGCCTACCTATTCGGGTACCTGAAGGGGTAGGCGGAGGGGATAGAGCGTCAGTTCTCCCTAGACTTGCATAACTCTTTCCCAATGGAAACACTCTGGACACCACTCGCCTAGAAATCTTTTGATTGTTGAACACAAATAATCTTAAATGAAACCATGATTTCATCTCAGCACCTCTAAATTATAGCTATCTTATGCCTGGAGATGGCATAGTTTCGTTTTATAGGTACAATTGGTATATTTTGTTTGAATTATATTCATAAATACAATTTCATGATGACCATTGTATTTGTTATCAATTCACATTCATGCAAGTACCTAGTCTAATTGATAATGAAATTAAAAAAGTACAGAGTGACAGCACATATCTACTGTTTGCCTTCAAATTATCGAAAAGGTCAGCATGAGGGAATGATATTGTCGCAATAAGAGAAGCACTTTAAATGCAATTTACAAATATGTAATGAAATATTTTATCTGGCATTTATCTAAGAACAATAACTTTTTTTATTTTTTAGGCATTTAAGCTTACATGATAATATACCTCTGGCGGAAAGTGGGTGTGTGGGTATTACCTATACACCTCTGCCTACCCCTTCAGGGACCCTTGTAGGAAGGCGTGAGGATATATATATAGGCTTACATGAAACCCACAAAACCGGTGGAATGAAGAGAGACGTGAATAGTTGGGCATAAGAGGGCAAGGCAGTCAAGATAAGACTGGTACTCCACTCACTCTTCTTTGGTTAAATGTAATTAAAATGTAGATTGTAAAGTGCTATTTAGTAAAAAAAACAAGAGTATTATTTCTTACATATATAAGCTAGGTATTTCTAGGTGGCCTTTACACAGGTATTGTGCAGGTCCCATCAACTGTAGGCAAACAGGTCTCGCTTGAAGATAGAAGGACGAAGCTAGGCAGGACAACTAGTGCAGGGCACAGGCTAATATCCCTGCATCATGCAGGTTTTTTATCTATACCGAACACACAGTACCATATATACAGACACCTATACCAAATTGTGATAGAGTAGCATAACCATTATTTATCATAAACATAGGTATTTATAGATATCAGTGTCACAGTACCTTTTGCTTCCAAAGTTAAACACTGACTGAGTGACATTGGCATATAAACCAATGTTAAAGATATATTTGCATCAATAGCATTACACCTAGTGGTCTGTATGACTTACTGCAATAAAAAATAAATTTTTATTGCTAGTCTTTATTTATTAAATATGCCAAAACATCGATAGCAAAGGTTTATAGCAAAAAGGAAAACATATTTTAGCATGAGATATTTGTGTGCTGGAAATTTTGATATCTTTTATGTTGCCTCTATACTCAAATATATTTAAATTGAAATGCTTTAGTACTTACAAAAAATAGGTATACTATAAAACTGGACCATACAATAAATTATAATTTAATTCTGTTCTCTTAAGTTAGACCAAGTTAAATAGGGTTCATACAGTATTTAAAATTATACGTAGCATGTTCAGACAATATTTAATCTCATAGTCTCTATCTGCCTACTTCGCGAGGGGCTGAATTCATAAATGTTTGGCTAAAGAGCGCCATCGGAAAATATATCACGAAGAATCATTAATAGTTTGCATATTTATATAATATCCTCACGCCTTCCCACAAGGGTCCCCGAAGGGGTAGGCAGAGGTGTATAGGTAATACCCACACACCCACTTTCCGCCAGAGGTATATTAGGTGCCAACGTGACAGATGGCGAGTCCATCGCCGCATATTTAAAATTAATAAATAAATAAATACGTCGTCGTCGTCGTCAATTAATTAAATCAGGTAACCGATTTTAGTTGTGTTATATCTACCTATATAGTTTGCATCCAACAACTAGGAAATAGGAAATGAAAACTTGTTCACCCGTTTTCACCCATTAAATTAAAATAAATTAAAACATTGATAAAAAAATTGCACATTTTGACAATTTGTATTTTTAATTTAACTTTTCTACTTTTATTCATAGTATACTAGTCTTTCAGTTGCACAGTTATCCGCTGAAAGCCCACGAAAATGCTTTTCTGTGGGTACACTTGTACGGTACCAAAGATTACAATGTATGTACGGTACACTGCATACCAAAAACCAGTAGAGATATTATTAGAAAAACTATGCCTACTGTTTTTATGTGGTAGTCCCATCAGCTCATTTCAATCAATTTATACAAAACCTTAGCAAATGACGTGCATAAGCTTATGTCGTGAATCAGGACTTTGCTTTATAAATTGGTAGTCGGTATTCGGGCAATCTTTGTGTTGCAAAATATTTATACATCGTCATTTTATCCAGTGTGTATTGTGTAATCGTGCTTGAGAAACGGCGGACGATGGATGAATATATCGGTAGACCCTCCTAGTCCTACCCTAAAAAAAATTACATACTAAGTTACATACTAACCTATTTTAATGTGTTGCCTGAAATAAAATGATTTATTAATTTTATTTTTTACCAATTTTTCACATAAAATTCAACTGTAACGATGTTAGTCATGTAGAATTAATTATTTTTATTTATTTCTTTTATAATTAAATTTCCATAAAACCATGTTAGACGCTTACAACACCAGGGTATCACTCGCGCGTTGCAGACTCCGCAGTAATCTTTGCCACCTTTCTTGCCTAGAAGAACGCCATACTGTACTCTCTGGAGTGGATACCGGTGGAGGTATTTTTTTTTGGAGGTATATTGTGGTAAAGGGAATTTAAATAGTTTTAAAACCCGTCTTTAATTGTTGGTATGTATTTGGAAAAAAAAACATTAATCATCTCAAAGGACACTACACAAACTTTGAGCTCTGTACAACCATATAATTACGACATACATCTATATATATTCACAACACAATTATTGTAACACATTATTATTACAAACGATGATATGACAACAAGAATTTTGTTCTTTGGCAGGTTAAGTGTTACATTTTAGACATCTGTCTACTGCCAATGTTTTTGATCTAATGAATGCATCAAAATTGGCACAAACAGACATGACACACTACTTGAAGTGGAAGAAAAATGTGACCCCAGCATTCCCAACTGTCTCAGATGCAGTCATTCAGTGTATTTAAAAGAGAAACTAAACTATGCTGGTCACGTAAATTAACGAATAACAAAAAATCTAACCGCTAGTGATTTAAAAATAATACTCTGATAAATGACTTAACATCACAGAACTACATTTTTTTTTATTAAAAACAATTGACATATTAATGGGGTCACATTTACATGCGGGTGTAAAGTACAGGAAATATGGGAGGACTACACAATCCATCCAACGAATTTTCTAATGTAAAGTTGGTCGAGCTAAATGATCTTAAAATCTGAAAATGCGAATCAGACGTTGTATTGTTTTACATTTACAATTACATAGGTAGAATATACCTAAGTTCAATCCAGTTCTTGCCAAAGAGAGAGATTACTATCCAATCACAGCCAAAGTATTTAAAAGTATTTATAAAATATGCCTTCTTAGAACATTGTGTGAGCATTGCTACAGGATACTTGCTAAGATTGTAATACTGACAAAAGCGTTAGGTTTGGGTAAGTTCAAATGTTAGTGTTTTACAAATATACATAGGTAAATACATTTTGTATTAAATGTACGGCAAAATAATGCATGCTTATTATACTAAATGCAGAGACTAGGCTTCCCGTAAACAAAAACACTTACCAGAAAATAGGAAAAAGCTTAATAAATCTCACAAACGGTTCCTCAAAATAAATGGACATTATTACTACATATACAATGAATTAACAATCGTTGGTTTTGAACAGACTATGACTACCCAAGCACCAAGGTTACCTAAAAAAAGTTTGCAATCGATGAGATCAAAGTAGGATACATTATGAATATTAACACGAATCATTTGTTGTTTTTTAATCATCAAATGTTGCATTGCGACTTAAATCGAGATTCAAAATGCACTGCCGTCGTACCTTCGAGATCTGAAAAACATAAACCTACTTGTATGAACCTAACTATAGTGAATGAAACCGTAGAGACTTATTTATATAACTAAACTAAAAGTACGCCGAAATCGACTAATAACAACACTTGAATCGTTTGCTTATCTTAAAGATCGAACAATGAAATAAATTGATGGAATCATTTGGGGAGATTCAAGAGTTGCTAATAGAATTACCAAGAACAGAAACTTAAATTTGCAACATAATGGCTACTAGCTTATAATTTACAACATGGCCTTAATATATAGGGAATGATATACATATAAATCCTACCACATTACAACATTACACTTGTATGTAAAATGCCATACAAAAATATCTCAGACCCTGTCATCCCGACTATTTTCGAGCACCAATGAACACTTAACAGGATATACCTATTGTTAATAGTCCGAAAACGTTCCAGTTATTCAATTTTGAGTAATCTACACCAAAAGGTTAATCTAAGTCAAAATTTAATTTATCAAATTCTGCAGTCAAAGTGTATACATGTCTGATCGTTGTTAAATTTTACGTATTCATTGACACGTCGTCGCATCTAATGACTATGTTGGGCTACGAAATAATTGACTCGTACGCGGCTCATCGTTGTCAAATGTCTCATCCGTCCGTAAAGCAAACCTCATCAATCATCCTCTCGTTAAGTACAGAAAACAACATAAATTTACATATTTTCGACAATTTGAATTGTCATACATATATATATATATATATATATATAAAATAATCTGATATAGCGATAATAAATAACAGCCCATTCGTGCTATGCTGTGTGTAGTGTGTGTATCAGCATTTGATGCCGGGTACTAGACGATGGCTCCAACATTATAACGTACTCCTTTAAGGATAGCTCGTTGGAGATCCAAGCACTTACTGAAATAGTCATTAAGCTTCTTAAAAATTTCGGTTTACTACTTGTCTTAATGGAATTATAAATTTTAGTTAATAAACGTTAGTCGATATTTGTGTAGCACGACTTTATTGTCTGGATCTGCTGGTCAAATAGAACTTTTTGAATACTGAATTATACCCTTAATTGATTTGACAATGTTCCACTAACACACAGCACAGGCCACACAGCCGCAGACTGACAGCAATACCTACATAATGGCATCAGAATGCACTGCGTCTAATCATATACCATCTTCGATAAGCTTAGTCGTTGTGCTAACCACTCCACCTCTTCGCTTCACCGCAATCACAGGTGACCGAATCGACATAACTCCAGTTATAGTAAATTTTATCAAGTACACAATATACTTTGACGCAATAGTAAACATCCAAAAAATATATGGGAAGTTTCTTCATAATATCTGGACGCCTTCGCATAAGGGTCCTCGAAAGGGTAGGTAGTACCCACACACCCACATTTAGCTGGAGATATATTTTAAGTGCCAACGAGATCGACGCCACCATCGTAACTTAAGCACGACTTATACATACGTCTTTGAATTTCTTCTCAATCGTATGCAGATTTCCTCTCGATGTTTTCCTTCACCGTAAAGCTCGTGGTGTGACTAATCAGTGTACTTAAATCCAGAAAGCTCAATTGGTACAGTCGGGGTTCGAACATGCATCTTCGTGTTGCAGGCGTCTACTCGAACCACTCGGCCACTACGGCTCTCAAGTTTCATATGTGTCGGCGTCATAATATATAGTGTACTTGTTTACCCTGATATATAATATATATATATGCTATATCCCTGTTTCATTTATCTCTAACAGCGCGGTACCAATACCTAAACAGCCGAGATTTTGCAATACACACCATTCGCTTCGCAATTAATACGCGTTCTAGTTAGTTAAAATACCTAGTTAAAACTTTAAGTACCCTCTCTCATTCCTTTCTTATCTAACTCGCCACAAAGAGTATATACTTGAACGGACCCGTTCATTGGTAAAAAAAAATGTTCGCTTCGCAAGTTGTAAAATATGAATTATGCATATGGCAATGTTATGCAATGGGTATATCTTGTATATTTACGTACTACGCATTGTCAAGTTGAGCAATTCTGTTGGCATTTCCATTTACATATCATACTTAGTTATATTTAACATAAATGTAGGATAGAAATTGTTAATACGATAGGGATTTACATCGAGATACATATGGACACGACTACCACGTAACACTAATATGTACCGACATCTATATACCGATAAAATGACACCGACAACAATTCTACTACATCCATATTACATCGACTGACATAACACCAATTTACATAATGCATAAGAACACACAGAAATTAATATGTAGTTTCGCGGAGTTTTAGGGAATATTTGATGTTGGGACAATTTGTTGTCGGGGTATCGCCGAAACACGTTAGCCATAATAGTTGGTTACCGACGGGAATCATTCAACAGACACTTGGAGTATTGTCGTTGGGGCCGCTTCGTTGAGGAGTTTACTTGTGCTCGACGTGGTGCGGCTGCGGCTGCTGCGGCGGCTGCGGCGGGTAGTGCGGCGGCGGGTAGTACGCCTGCATGCCGCCGTACTCCATGCCGTCCTCGTAGCCCAGGTAACCCATGCCGCCCATCATGCCCATCATAGCTGGAAAATTACAACAAATTTTTATTTATAAAACGAGCATGTATGATGAGACTGATGAATGTGGACGAAGCTAAAGAGGTATGTAAGTCTAGAGAGAACTAGCGCTACTCTCTGCCTGCCCCGGGACTTAGCGTGATGATATGTATGTATATGTAAACGTAGTAGTAGAAATCGAAATCTTTTTATTTCACGTGGGCACTTATAAAACGTCGAATAAGAAGCACGGTTCGGGTTGGTCGCTTCCATGGAGAAGAACCGGCAAGAAACTCCATGGTTACTCTTTTCAAATCATTAGGCATATACAATAACAATTTTTTACACAACACAATTCGTTACAGCAATAGTACCCAAGTATGTATGGGGGAACAACGTAGGCCCGACAATAGGTCGTTGCTTACTATACAAAGCATACATAAAACAAGATAATTATAACAATGTTAGCAAGATCTAAGAAATCTAAGAAAGCTCTGTGAGACCGACCCGTGATGATATATATGTATGTATATAATAAACACAAAATTAACCGTATAAATATACTAACAAGGGTCCGACTCGAGGGGGTAGTACTGTATGGGGTAGACGGGCGGCGGGTAGGGGATGTAGGGCATCGGCAGCATCGGCTGCTCCATGACGCACTCCTCGGGCGGCGAGTGGCTCGCGGGCAGGCCGTGCGCGGCGTGGGGGCCGTGCGCCGGGGGGCCGTGCGCCGGGGGGCCCAGGGATGGGGGGCCGTGGGCCGGGGGGCCGTGCGCCGGGGGGCCGTGGGGGCCCAGCGCGCCCGGCCCGTAGCCGTGCGGCCCGCGGCTGTCGGGGTGCGAGTTGCGTCTGGGGACAGGCGATATACCATACAATACAGAGCTCGGGAAGATGTGTCAATATTGTAGTGTGATAACTTCTTCACGCCTTCTTACAAAGGTCCCCGGGGAAGCATAGCTGTAACAACACCCTCTTCATCGAATATATTGTATACATAGCTGTGCTCCGCGATTTCACCTGCTTAAAATATGATTTCATTTGTAGCATCGCAACCTCGTGGTGTGACTAATCACTGTACCTACGCTCACTGGGGTTCAAACATAAATCCTTGCATTGCAGGCGACCTCTGGAACCACCGCGGCCCCGCGGCTCTATTCTATGTCTAGGTCGTAACAATATGTACAAAATGCTATAGCTATAAGGTATAGTGACCTGTTATTGGGTCCCTTGTTGCCGCCCATGTTGTTGTTGTGGCCCTTGTTCTGGCTGTGGTTGTTGTTCTGGTTGCCGTCCTGGTTGTGCCCGCCGCGCTTGAACCTGCCACCCACAGATATATTCACAGTTGTCCTCCACTACACTACATTATATAAACCTGAGGGCATTCTCCGTGGGGCTGGATGGGCCCGCAATAGGCAGGTTTGTCAAGCTCCATGTGATGCATGGATCTCGATCTGTGTTGTGTGTGTCACTCATATAGTTTATAACTTATTACTAACATGATATGGGTCTAATTTGCCTTTCATTTGCAATTCATTGTTATTTTATAATAATATATATATGTAGTGGTTAGTAGGTACTATGTGGTGGGTAGTAGGTAGTATTCGTTAGGTAATGGGTGGTAGGTAGTGGGTACTATGGAGTTAGTAGTGGGTAATCGGTGATGGGTGGCAGGTAGTGGGTAGCATGTAGTTGGTAGTATGTAGTTGGAAGTAGGTTGTGGTATTGATATTGGGTATTTAATGGTTGGTAGGTTGCGGATGGGTAGTAGATATTGAGTAGTATTTCGTGGTTTGAACTTTTTTTTATTGGTTAGAAGATATTGTGTAGTGGAAACTATGTAGTCGGTAGTAGGTAATCGTTGGTGGATAGTATCTAGCGAGTACTAGTACTAGGTAGTGGGTAGTATGTGTACCTGGGCCCCAGCAGCGGGCGCTGCGAGCTGCCCTTGGCGGGGGGCGCGCCCTTGTGCTTGTGCGCCTGCTCGCCCGCCAGCGACATCTGCTGCATGTCCTGTACGACACAAACATATTTCCTATGAGCCTTATTAATGTCACCACAAAACTGAGACTACACGTCATGCTGAATTAAATCCAGACCTCTTCAGCCCACACGAGACGAGATAAAACGTCAGGAATGTGCTTATTGTATATACATTTACATACATATATCATCACGCCGAGTCCCTCAGCAATTTGAGCTAGGTAGATGGAACGTGGTCTTTCTCTGCCTCTATTTCCAAACCGCATTGTTGTAAATTAGTTTCGTCAATCTTCCTTCACTCAACTTCTCTACACATTATATATCCAAACCAATGCAAAATGTCATGCTTTATTTACAAATTTTGAGATAAGTTTAAATATTAAGTAAAATCGATCTTCCATTAAATTTGATAAAAAAAATAATGAAAATAAAGGTGGCTCCTCTAGGAACTAGATCGTAGATTAATATTTGTCATTTGTGAGCACCAAATTCTGACACGCTCCTCAATTACAAAATATTTGAGTTAAGGAATATGGTGTGTTACAGAGAATAATTTTGTGACTAAAACACACAGTCTAGAGAAAAACTGGCGCTCTATACTATCTGCCTACCCCGTTAGGGACTCGGCGTGATGATATGATATGATGATGATGAGTAAAACACTGATAATATATTGAGTGAGATGTGACGTGGTCAGTTATCTGGTAATGTTGCCAGCAGGTGGTTGGGTTGGGGTGGGGTAGGCGTACCTGCGCGAGGTCCCTGTGCGCGTAGTGGCGCGGCGGCTGCACGGGCGCGCCGTACGTGGCCCACATGTACTCCACGCCCAGGTTGAAGTAGTAGCGCAGCGTCGGGATGTCTGCGCACACACACACACACACACACATTACTCAACGCCACACGGGAAGAGACAGTCTGTCGCCATACAGTCGAAATTTGCTTGCACCGGGGCGATTACCAGTCATGCCAAATTTTTTTATACCAATCGTGCGTTGCCGACCCCGCAGAAATGTTTTCACACTCTTTTTAAACTTTTTTTTTTATTTTTTTTTTACTGCGAATGGGCATCAAACCCAGGTCGATAAGTATCGGTCAATAAGGTGGGTACAGAATGAAGTGAAAGGCGGCCGGTGCCCGCTTACCGTTCATGGGCAGGTCGGAGCCGTTGGGCTGCAGGCTCTTGTAGACGTGCGGGTTGACGGGCGGCGGCGGCGGCGGCAGGTGCGGCAAGTGCGGCAGCGGCGGCAACGGCGGCGCCGGCGCCAGCGGCAGCAGCGGCGCGCCCGGCGCCGGCGGCGACTGCGGCGCCATCCACACCAGCGACTTCATGCTGCACACGTACGGCGCGCCGTAGCCCGCCGGCGGCCCTGCACACACACACACACACACGATGGGGGCGAGGCCTTGCAGCTCCACGCTCTACTTATGGCCTACATAAGTAGTGTTACCAACCTTGTACCAACTTGTTATAAGAGTGTCTAATATTTCTGTAGGATCATTGTCGTCCTATTAAAAAAACTTAACAGTTCGCGAGCACAATCTTTTATTAAGCGTGGCCAAAGTTAGTGCAACATAAGCGTCCGAGCGTACAAGTCTTTGAGGGTAGGCAGAGGGTAGTACCCACACATCCACTTTCCGCCAGAGATATATCTTAGGTGCCAACGTGACAGATGGCGAGTCTATCGCCGTTACTTAAGCACGACTAAACACACGCCTTTGAATTGCTTCTCAGACGTATGCAGGTTTCCTCACCGTAAAGCTTGTGGTGTAACTAATCACGGTACTTAAGTTCAGAAAAACTCATTGGTCGCAGGCAACTGCTCGTACCACTCGGCCACCACGGCTCTAAGTATTATAAATAAAAAAATGTGTGTATAAAGTTTCTACGGCTTAACAAGGAATGACTATACTGACAGCAGGGAGAGTCTCTCTTTATGCTGCCAGCACAGTACAACACCCAACAAAAAGTATCGGCAACGGAAATTTTGATAAAGGGGACCGGTAGTTACCTGTGTAAGCGGCGATGTTGCCGGCGCCGGCCGGCGTGGGGGCGCGTGCTCCGGGCGACGGCGCGCCAGTTCCCACCTCACCGCCCTGTGCCAACACACCAACACATCACGTCTGACATGAGCTAAAGCACACGCGCACACACACACACACGACAATCCCGCGACCATTTGTGACACACATTTATTGAAAACTAGCGGTCCGTCCCGGCTTCGCACGGGTGGACATAAGATTTTTATTTATTAAACAAATATAGCCTATGTCGCTCAGGGTGAAAGGATTTTTCAAATCGATCCAGTAGTTTACATACAAATCTTTCCTCTTTATAATATAAGTATAGATGAATAAAGATTATTTAATGTGATTATAAAACTACAATCGCTTCGAAAAAATATCCTTTACAGGAACTGGCGAAAGCTGTAAAAAAACTCAACCTTTTCAGGATCGGCAAAGTCCGTACATTTAAAGTAGGTACCGCCTAGTTTTGAGCGCGTAGCAACAGGCGGGCGCATGCTTGCCACAAAGGTATGGTTACGTCATACACGACAAAAATATTACTGGAATAACGAGAAATATCTTCGTCTACCCATAAGGGGTGGCCAAAGGCGTAAGAACCTCCCTCCCTCCCCACCCTCTTTTCACCGGATATATTTAGATGGCAACGTGACTGCTGGCGAATCCACAGCCGTTACTGAAACTCGATTCAACATACGCCTATGGATTGAACCCTACTGATAATGGATGGAATGAAGAATTGGATGAAATTTGGCACAGAGATAGATTAATATGTTCCGGATTAACATCGGATATCTTAATATATATAAATTACGTGTCAACCGATTTCAAACAAATTTGCACACCGTGTGCATTTTGATCCAACTTGGCGCTGCGATCGTTCTTCAGGCAGTTTAACTTTTTCACCCGGGCGGAGCTGGGAGGGACAGCTAGTTTTTTTATAAAAAAAAACCTTCCAATGGAATATGAATATAATAAAATAAACACTATTAAAATTAAATTGATTTCATATTAGCGTGAACGTGAGTATATGTACATACAAATTTGAAGGGTCCATCACCGTCATATTCTACAAAAAAAAAAAAATTATGTGCAAATATGTAGATATGTACTTAAAAACATTGTTGATAAAGATTATAAAATAAAATGTCCCAGGTACCTGGTTGTGATGGTTGTCAGGCGGCGGAGGCGCCCCGTTGGACGCGGATTGCGCGAGCTCGTGGGGCGGAGCGCCCGCGGCCGGCCGGCAGTCCACCATGAGGGGCAGGGCTTGGACTTCAACCTGCAACACATCGCGCGGTTCACCATCCTGCTTCACGACACACCACTCCATTGTCTCCAAGATTTTAGCGAAGGTAATTAAATCTCGAAGCCGGTCGAGAGACACTTATACGCGGATGCTGATGGCAGCTGCTTAAAAAGCTGAATAGGTATGAATAGTTTAAGACAAATACAATATTATCTATCTACACCATATTTGTATATTATGGAAAAATACGAATCAATCTCAGAGCAAAAATGACCAAGCGGGCCCTCTGTCGATACCACACTAAGATACCGTTCAAATGACTACCGGATAATATCCCTCGCGCGCCCACGTGACGAGGTAAGCGTTACGGGATCGATACCACTGGGAGAAATTATAAGAATTTACCTATTTAAAGCCAGTTGCCATGGGCGAGTTGGCGACAGGGGCTTCTTATACTGGGACGTAGAGACGGTGAGTGTCCTATATATGGGAATCTATCTTTTATATGTACATTGTCTTGGCACTAACATTTATTTTTATAACATTTTTTATTTTTATTACACTAACATTTATTATTGCTATTATATCTGCCCCGTCAAGATTACCACGCGCAAGTGTCTACAAACTGTTCCATGTCCGACCGTGTAAGACACACCTAGGCTTGAATTCTCCTTTGAGCAGAATGCTCAGATCGTATAATACCTCGTCCAAACTTGCTGGTATTGATATCTTCGGAGATAATATCAGCAAATTTAAAACAACCCTAATCAATTAATAATAATAATAATAATATCCTCACGCCTTCCCACAAGGGTCCCCGAAGGGGTAGGCAGAGGTGTATAGGTAATACCCACACACCCACTTTCCGCCAGAGGTATATTAGGTGCCAACGTGACAGATGGCGAGTCCTGCAGCAATCAGTTAGTGACAGACAGAATAACCTAACCATAGTACAGCACATTACGCAAATTCAGGCAAGGGGCCCCTTTGTCTCCCAGCGTCTGCATTGCTAATTTTCAGGTCACGATATTCATGAGATGATCACATTTCGTGTAGATCATGAGATGGGGCCGTTTTTAGCCGGCCATAATAATATTGTAAATAAGAAAGTTACGAAAGTCATTCACACAAATGTTTACGAGCTGAACGGATTTGGATTAAATTTGGCCCAAAGATAGATTATAGAGCGGGACTAACACATTTTGTATTCCTGAAAAAACTACCAATGAAATCATATTACGCGGGTGAAACCGCGGGTTCTAATCTAAGTTATACATACTCATATGCATGTATAACTTAGGTTATTCACTCATATCAGGTTATTAACAACACATATGTGTTGTTAATAACCTGATATAACTTATATAAGTTATATGACGACCGTCTGGTCTAGTGGTTAGAGCTCCTGACTGCGAAACTTGAGGTCGCGGGTTCGAATCCCGCTGAGGGCAGATATTTGTGTGATGAACACGAATATTTGTACCTTAGTCTTGGATGTCCTATGTATTTAAGTATATATCTATCTATATAAGTAAATATATCGTTGTCTAATTACCATAACACAAGCTTTGCTTACTTTGGGACTAGGTCAATTTGTGTGCAATTGTCCCAGGTATTTATTATTATTATTATTATTTATTATAACACTCATACGCACAAATATTGTTTTCTGCGGGCGGGGCTCGAACCCAATACCTTACATTTCGGAGATTCGAAGAGGTAGAAAATGAAGCTGTAAGGAATTTTAAACATTTATAAACTAAATTCAAACACCAAATATCTTACTAATAGCTACTTCACTGTTAATATATATGAGTAACGACGAGAGACCCCAGTCGTATAAAAAGGGAAGCATTTCTTTTATCGAATCGCATTAATATCAATAAATTTGTTTCCTAAATATATATAATGAAATGTTTACACATAGGTATGTATAATTTGAAACGTGGCTGAAACAAGACATACAAAAAAAAATTAAATCACCGAGACTGACAGGCTCGCCATCTGTCACATTCGACACTACAACGTAGTAGTGGAAAACAAGCATATGGCCCGTACAATGGCAAGCGGTTACCGTTGCGAGCGCTTCATCAGTCGTGTGTTGCGTTTTCATTTTACTCCTCAACTCCTGGACTGGACGCGACTGAAGTCTAAGAACTAATAGCGAGTTAAAACCGCAACCAAGCTGGTTCTATTATAAATGCGAAAGTTTGCAAGAATGTTCGTTCCTCTTTCACACCGAAATTACTACGCGGAATTGGATGAAATTTAGTAAACACAAAGGATATGCTCTAAAATGAATAACGTCTATCAAAGAAATCCAAGTGAGGTATAGAGTAACCCAGCAGTGCTTACAATAACTGGAGTATGTGTTGTGTTAACTCCCCAAATACAACTGGGGTCCCCATCACTAAATACGGCTAAATACGTGCAAAAACAGCTACAATGCCCCACCATGAACCTCTATAGCTACGATATGGCTTTCGAAACTCCATTTATAAGCAAAACACTCAATTCCAGCCGACAAGTTGGTCACAGTAACATCGACTTGCAACGGCCGCGTTTCCGATAAGAACGTATTCTTATATTGTGCCAAAGATATAGATTTTAAAACAGAAAAATCATTTAAAAAAAAACACGATACAGCGAACGTCAGGATAAAATAATAATTTATTAGCCATAATGCTAATAGTCGCGAGAAACACCCCGATCGATCAACATCCCAAGGTAAACTCGACTGTGATTGGTCAATATGCTTGCTTATAAATGAAACATGATCCTCTACTCTACCAACTAACAGGCATTGGTTCAAAGTTAAGGAAATCCAAATGTTGGTATGCGTTGAAGTCTGTGGGCTGCACGAATTGTGTTTCAGGTCGCTCGGGCTCCTCGCTCCAGGCCATCTTGGTCTTCTGCGCCATCTTGTCACGGCCCTTGGGTTCTTCGGCTTTGGCCTTCCGTCCCTTACTCAAGCCCTGTTTTCTTGTGATATTGCCTGGTCGTGTGGAAATGTTAGTCATAATCTCTGTTACTCACATTTGTAGACATTTGTAACTGGCCCTTATCACTACATAATTATTATAAATCAAAGTCCACTGTCGCGTCTGTCTGTCGGTTCGCGATAAACTCATCAACTACTGAACAGAATTTCATGCGGTTTTCACCAAAAGACAGAATTCATGAAGGGGAGGGCTACAACCATAATTCATGATTGAAATGTGGTGCTAATTATTAAAATATCGTAAAATGAAACGCTACCTTAATCCATTTGAGATATTACAGAACAATGTACATAATATGTACGCTAGCGAAACCGGGGCGGGGCGCTAGTTGAGGATAATCAGCACATCGAGCTGACTGTAGTCAATACTTAGAAATAGAGCAGATATCAAATGCGACAAGGCCCTTTTAATGCAATTGGGATTGTTTATGGTCTATGCTCTAACTCAAGTACCACAAGGATCAAAGATGCACACCTATTTGCTGCAACATTTGGCTGAGTGTCAGGAACTGTGAATTGGCGCGGGAATATCTATACGGAGGGGCCCATGGCCGGACCTCGTCCAATGGCAGGGGCTCTAGCTGGTCGTAGTTCACTAGTCTCTTCTCCCCCAACTCCTCGATGAAGACCAGGCACGGCCCCCCTTCCGGTCTCATCTCTTGGATATGGCAATGATATGGCACTGACTGGTCAGGCAGTAGCCTGCACAGGCACTTCACTCCAACTTGAAGAGTTGTTCCATCAGAATACCTAGCCCCATAGCGCATTTCTGGAAAAGCATACTGGGTAACAGATGTTGTTAAGTACACAAAACTACCCCAAGAGAGATATATATATATTATAGGCATATACCTCGACGTAGCTCACTCCAGACATCAAACTCTATGTTCCTGTAAATGTCAGGATCCAAAGCCTTGGCCACCTTGTATGGGAATGGCGTTATACCATTATCAAGTAAGTCTTTAGCACTGTTAACATTAAGGCAGTTCATGCAGACGTTCTCCAACTGTATAAGACTGCGGTTGAACACGAAGATGCTTAGAGACTCCTTCAAGAGGCTGGCTCTTTCCAAGTCCTCAGTATGGTGCTTACATTTCAAGGCAACAGCATTGTTATTCTTGTCCTTATCATCATCTGATGCTTCAATGAAGATCTTAGCCCTCTCCTTCTGTTTCTTGCGTCTCTCCACATTCTCGGACATGAAGTACTCAATGTGGTTTGAGGGCATTTTGTCATGAAGCATCTTATCAACGGCATAGGATAAGTCCTTGAGATGGTACACACCATCGTAAAGTATCTCATAGACCACAGCTACAAATCATACTAACAGGTTTAGAACAGAAAAGTGTTTTTTTGTTACACTGCCTTATTTAGAAATTCATATTAGAAAAGATACAAGAAAATCAAATTGGAAATAATGGTGTAATAAATTAAGAAATGGGAAGTTAGAAATGTTACCATAAATAATAGGTTTCATTGGGTCAGTAAATGCTCTAAATTAAATGTATTTATTTTAAATTCAGACAAAATATATTGAATTCTACAATGTGAAAGTTGATTCCATGATACACTACTTCAATTATTTCTTAGGAAATCAAGGGTTTCTTTAGATTACCTTTATAGGCAGACCCATCAGGGACCTTGTGGGAAGGTGTGAAGAAAAACTTTTCTTTATAATAAAAACCAACTTACATTGACAAAATGATGATGAATTAATGAATTCTTTAGTGTAGACCGCATCAAAATGCTTAGTTTCAGGTGAATAAAACAAATGCATAGTATCACCATAACCATTGCAAATGTTTGTCTGAGGGCCTTTGTTGGCTTCGAAAATAACAAAATCACGTCTGCAATAGAGTTTAAATTACTTCTTTACTTCTCTGTTCAATACAGGGGAAGCTATTAATGATG
>JACCPG010007783.1:0-27797 GCA_016069955.1 Drepana arcuata
AAACTGCGGATAATAAAGTGAATGGGACCATGTCGACTGTGTTGGCCAGTAAAAGTCTTAGCAAGAATGCTCGAGTAGCTGGTGCCCACACTCGCGATATTGGTGCCCACTATATTTTAAGGCAGCGAATCCTCGGTAAGTCAGAGGAAATGCATGAAAATAGCATAAGTGCAGTTGAGATGGGTGATTGGGGTGTGGAGTGAGTTTTTAGATCGAATCTACAACGTAGAGATTCGCAAAACAACTGGCGTGAATGAGGCAGTGATTGTAAATATGAAGAAAGGCATTATGCGTTAGGTTGTATGCCTTTCTTTAACTTGTTTTACAATCAGGTCATAATGCCTTTCTATACAGAAAGGATGACGAAGACAGGAAGGAGGACAGAAAGGAAGATTTACGAAATAAATATGCGAAAGTGTGTGCAAAAAGAGGCAGAGGAAGACCACATTCCAACTACGTACATTAAATCGAAGAAGACTGAAGGGTGGAAACGTCTAGTGTACTCGAAACCGGCGAGCATATATGAAGAGACTGATGAATGTGGACGAAGCGAAATAGGTATGTAAGTCAAGAGAGAACTCACCCTGTATATCCTGATAGGGACTCGGCGTGATGCAAGTAGGTACGTATGTATTTAAAGTACGTATGTATTTTAATGTAAAATTTTATTTTTATTATACCTTGTTTTTTTTTGTCCGACACTGTATTTGAATAAATCATTATCTACGCCCGATATGGTATAAAGTCCTAGTGTTTGCGACGTATTATTGCTTTTACGTTATTTATATTCCCATTGAAGTGCCGTCGCTTTATAAATTCAATTATTTTTATTACACTTAAATTTCCAAAGCAGTTAATTTGCCTAGTTAAAATGTTGTTTCATTCTAGCCGTATTCTATTTATATTCTAGACATATGTTATTTTACTGGATACTACCTACACACATCTGCCTATCCCTTCAGGGACTCTTGTCGGCAGGCGTGAAGAGCCCGCTGAATATGGTTGAAGCGCAAGAGGTCTGTAAGTCAAGAGAGAACTGGCGCTCTACTCTCTGTGCCTACCCCGATAGGGTCTCGGCGTGATGATATGTATGTATGTATGTTGTTTTAAAATTACTTGACTTGATACGTAGACAGGATTCTTAGCTGATTTTTCACATAATTAAATGTACCTTTAATGTAAGCTGAAAAAGTTACTGACATAGCTCACCGACCCCGGAGTTTAGTTTAGTCTAGTTCTGTAAATACTCAGGTGGTGGGTTGAACTCTCCGCTCGGGTTTTCCTTAGAGACTACAGCTTGGGACATTATAAGAAGCGTGTGTAAATATATATGTTATAAGTCGCTAAAGCGCAAATACTTCTCCTTCTGTCGGTAGCGTGGATAGCGTAGGCCTTGATCGCCGCATGGTTTTACAAAATAATATGCTATCATCGCCATCATCCGATGGCCATGTGAGCAATTTTTTTCTTATAACATAAGTGTTTTGCTTATAGTTATAGTTGACTATAATTGTTAATTTAATTTAATTTAATTTCCACACAAAAAATAATACACAATGTTTTTAAATCAAGCTCATGTACTAAAACTAATATGTAAAAATTAAGTAATGTTAGTAATTTATTACTTTAAAATTATATCGTTTATTTCAGCATGTGACATTAAGTTCCATCTCAGGGTGACGTTAAGGGCAATCCTTAGCTCATGGTGTCTCAGATTGAAGCAACTATAGATTAGCAGGGCGAACGCTACTTTTCATGTCGATGTTGCAGTTTTAAGGAGTCTTAACGGCTGCAGTTAAATTATGTATAGGCAAAGGTAGGAAGGGTAGCAAGGCCAAAATAATCATAGCAAATATAGTTTATTTTTCTCTTAATTTCATAATATTCACGTATACTTTGAGACAGTATTGAATAAAGAAATAATTGAAGTAGTAGTATACTCTGTCACGTGACCGATGGCGAGTCTATTGCAGTTTCTCCAACGTATGTAGGTGTCTTAACTCATTGATTGGAATCCCGACTTTGAAAGTGACTACTTAACCATTGGATCATTCCAAAGAAAAGAATTGGGAAAATTCCAAAGGAAATCGACTTAAAGCAATCTAAAAACCTGTTGTTTTAATATTCATCAAATTAACACAAAAACGCCCGTCTGCAACCGCTTAATTATGTCATTGTAAATTCTAATGCGTTAATAATGCAAATTCTAAAGGGTTTAATATTATGAGGGACTGAGCAGGTAAAATATTTAGTCTTTGCCCGTCTCGCGGTTTACGTAAACATGCAAATATTATAAATAGAAGGTTTCTGCGGAAAGGTTGCTAAATTGAGTGCGATATGTGATGTTACCCTCGCGTTCGCACGTTTAATGAAGGACTTTTCTCTAAAATTCTAATGATTGTTAGTCTTGTTGACCCTCTGAGCATAGTGCCAAAATCCTTCGCTGCAGGGAATGGATGTGATAGACTAATTTTAAATTGTGTCACACCTATTTGTTATATCCTGTCCTCCTAGATATCCTGTGTCAGTCACGATCAATATACCTTGATAGTTGTCTCGCTCCCTAGTTAGGAACTAGGTAAATGTGTGTAGATTTGTAGGTAAAATTAACATTTTAGACATTGTTCATAGATCATAAAAACATATATTCATTACTTCCTTTATTTTTTTTATGTACCTAACAGATTATAAAAGTATTGTGTATGCCAATTATTGCTGTACATATTAGGTTTAAATTTTTGTGTCCATATAGGTATTTATATTATTGGTTTATCTTAATATTTTTTTAAGTATTATGACTATAAAATTACTCTTTCCAGGATATCAATAAAAAAACTGCTGTTATGGTTACATTGTTATTTATTCATTTATAAATTATTGATATGAATCAAGGAATCACAAAAATGTGATTCTCAAGACCTGGTTTCTATCACCGAAAACACAAGTAAAATTAAAAACTTCTCAGCAGCAGACGACAGTTCAATCCTACCGTTGATTCTAAATCAAATTGACGAGAGTTTTCTTCTGGGTCATCCAAAGTTTTGATGATTCCAATTAAAGGACTTTCAACCTAAAACCAAAGAGTGTTAACAACAAAATTAAACAAACTCCGATGTTGTTTAGTCTCGGATATTAAGGGTAAAGTTACTTATCTGGATAGTGTAATGTAATCGAGGAGGCTCCTATTAAAACTTGTACCGTTGTTTCTTATGTTGTTGCCGCGGCTGTAAGCTTAAGTTACATCGGAGCTTAGGCTTAGGCTCAGGCCGTATTTAATATTACTGGCTTAGGCAGAAAATTTTGATTCTGGGAAAAAGTCAACATAACAAGAAGGATGAGGAATAGACTAAATAGGTATCATAAAGCTGTTTGGTAGTAAGAGTACAGCGTCAGTATTTTTTTCACAGACCACTCGCCATCGACAAGGAATTCAATCCCAAAACGAACGGAAGAAATCCAAAAACGAGGATTTTGCACTGCGCGGTTCAAATAAATTTTCCACAAACGCTCAGGCTGTGGGATTAGCTCCCCTTTGAAGTTTTCGTTAGAGAGAACACCGTGGGGTACTTCAAGGTGGGCGCGCGAGCGATATGTCTGGTCATACATACTCGTGCATATATTTGAGTACTTGTGCCGTTCCTATCCTTGATTGTGCAATCGATTGAATCTAGGTAGTTGGAACGTGATCATTCTGTCTCTTCTTCTTGATATTTCCGCTTTGTTTTGCCTTTTTATTTTGTCTTACCTTTCATGAGTCACCATGGGATAAAAGATGCAAAACGATCAGTAATTAGGTATCTTGGTCTATATCCTTACAGATGTATATAGTGTATAGTGTTTTATAATAAATAAATAAATAAATGTATATTTTATACTTTGACGTTCATACTGGCTGTCAAGTAAAAAGGTACCAGTATTGCTTTAAGTAGCAGAATTATATATCACTGACTATACTAGTATTGTGTTTATACATATAAAGCCTTCTGATCCCAGCTCCAATCAAACAACCTCTTTGAACAACTGACTAAAGTATAAACCCCATGGTTCCAGCAGTACGGTATAGGGAACAATATAGCATCCTTGTTAAACTCAATTCAACACAAAATAGTTCGCAGCTCTACAAAGTGGAGCGTTTTGCGGTCTATTTTCGTAAAGGATTCTCCGGAAATGGCCAACCACTATTGAAAGGAAAGGCTCTCGACCAAAGAACGGATCACTCGAGGTTAATAAAGGTTACTTAACACCTTTAAGACTTTTCTTGATATTACGTGAGCAGTAGGTATTGTTGGTATTATTACGACATTTAATACAACAAGGCGTTTTGTTTTAGAAGCATGATACCTACAATTTTGATATTGCCATGTCTTTAAAACAGAATAACTTTGTCTACTAAACCGAATAATGGTGAGGCCTCCAGCTCGGAAGTTTCTTAAGTGCTAAGCAAACACCAAAGGGGTTGGCGGGGTAATACGACAAAGATGGAATGCATATTATACGGTAGTTATGTTGTTTTATAAGCGCTAATAATTCTCATAGTTAAGCTATTGTGATCCCAGCACAGTTCTTATTATATGGTTGAACCTTACTACGATTCTAGGTGATTCAACAGAAATGAAATACATAATTTATTTAAGCTTTAGAAGAACAAGCGTGAAATATATTATCCGAAATTAACAATAGCTGATTTTTTCATCAAAATCATTCGGAGAGCAGTATAATCCGCCAAAATTTAAGTCAACAACCTCATACATTTTCATTTGACCCTTATTCGGGCAGAATTACAATCATCGCCCGGGAACACCTCAATTTCGTCGTGTTTTAATCAAGTTGGGTGGGCCGGGGAAAAATGGTATGACTCGTTAACCCTCTTGCGGAATAGTGGTATTTAAGAAAAGTTGGCTTTGATGTTTTTATAAAGTTGATGTACAGGATATTTAGATTTTAATCATGAATTTATTATTATCTTTTATTTAAAAAGGGCGCGGTGGCCGAGTGGTTTGAATAGTTGCTTGCTACACAAAGATTGCAAGTTCGAATCCCGACTGCACTAATGTTTTTTTTGTGAAGTTAAGTAGAGTGATTAATCACAAAAGCCTTAGGTTGAAGGAAAACATCCAGAGGAAATTTTCATAATATGTTTGAGATGAACGAAAGATTTCACGTCACCTTTTCCTCAGTAGATATATTTTAGGTGCCAACCCTAAAATATATACAGATGGCGAGTAAAATTCGTAATGTGACTTATAAATGAAATAAGTTCAGAAAAACTTATTGGTAGCAGTCAGGGATTCAACCTTGCAATCTTTGTATTACAAGCGACTATCCGAACCACTCGGCCTCCACGAATCTATATATTTTCATTCCATTTATATCTGAAGGTGGCAAATATTCAAGTATTAACACTTTAACAACACAACTGCCTGACAGCGAACCTGTGCGAAGGGTCTCTTAACCTACATTAATCTTCGGGTCGTCCGTAACTACTCTCTGTTATACAGACTCGATTGAATGAAAACAGTTAACCGATACCCTGAGAAATTAACAAAGGTCTTGACGGCTCTGCATTTACTTAATTCTGTACATATATCACTAGCGGTTTCACTCGCGTAATATTGAATTTATTGGCTTTTTTACTGGAATAAAAAACATCTTATATGTTATTCCATCTAATAATCTATCTCTGTGAAAAAAATCATCCAATTCCAGTCCATCTAATCCAGATATGATGATGATGATGATGATGATAAATAGAATACACGACCCAAATCTGTGTCACGCGGACTGACTGCGAAAGAGCTTTATTTATATATTAATAGAACATGGCAAGACCTGACAATTAGACGTCGCCGTCTATCCAATATTTGTCATATAAGCACATTCGTATATTGCATTACAGTCGATAATACCTTTTCAATATTGTGCTTAATATAGATAAGATTGATTGACACAAATAGGAAATAATCATTATACTATATATATACTATCACGAATGTTTGCTAGCAGGCATTGAGCCCACAAAACCTACAGCCAGTTAGGCTTTTGCAAACCAGTATGAATTTTAGCTAACGATGAAAAAATATAGGCATGAAATTTACCGAGTCATGAATCTACTAGAGTAACGTACAACTCAGCACAGAATAAAAAATAGCAGCTTAATTGAAAGGCTTTGGACCAGAAATGAAGGCAATAATTGAATGGGCTTACCTACTGCTTGTGTTCTTAATAAACTTTTTGAACCAATGAGTTTCTCTCAACAGTAATTTATTAAAACACGAGCTTTACGTTGATGAAAAATATCTTGTCAAAACCTATCTACCGCTTAGAAGTTCAAAGGCGTTTAAATGAAATGGTGCCAGAAACATGGCTATAGTTTTAAGTACCTAAACGGAAGAAAATGTTCATATGAATCTCCGAAGACGAAGGCAAAGGTATGTAGTACCCACACACTTTCCGCTAGAGATGTATTTTGTGCCAACGTAACAGATGGCGAGTCCATCGCCGTTACTCAAGCACGACTATACGTACGCCTTTGAATTGCTTCTCAGATGTATGCAGGTTTTCTCTCGATGTTTTCCTTCACCATGAAGCTCGTGGCGCGACTAATCACTGTACTTAAGTTCAGAAAAACTCATTGGTATAGTCGGGTTTTCGAACTTGCGATCTTTGTGTCGCAGGCAACTACTCGAACCACTCGGCCACCACGACTTATATAGGAAGCATTAATTGTATTCACTTCACCGTTATACCTGAACAATTTCACTCCTTAGAACATCTTACAAATAATTAGCGCTCGTTAAACTCACATGCCGTGTGTAGCATACCGCAACTCCGGTAATTTGACAGCGATACGACTGCAAACTAAATTAAGGTTTCACGTAACGAACGAACTAACAAAGGGTACCTGTTTAATCAAGTTAGCATCTTACCGGTTCGGATTGTGTTCAAATCAATTTATACTATCAATAGTATTGCTTACTCTCTCTACCGCCCTGCAGATGGTCTACCTTACCCTTATTAGCATAGCCCAGGTGCCTTCATTGCGTAATATTTGACAAGCTCCTAATTATATTATGCTCGATAGTTTAAATTCGTTACACCTAATTACACTGAGTTCGGAACTTACGGAACGGAAAGGATACTTACTTTATATCGTACATACATATCACGCCGAGTCCTCAACTGGGTAGGCAGAGAGAATAGAGTGCCAGTTCTCTCGAGACTTGCATTCCTACCTCACCTCGTCCACATTCATCAGTCTCTCATACACGCTCGCCGATTTCGAGTACTCTTGACTTTCCCATCCTTAAGTGTCAAAAAAGTTCGATTTGGTCTAGGTAGTTGGAACGTGGCCTTCTTCTGCCTCGTCTTGCACACATTTTCGCTTTGTATATTTGTTCATTCAACATTTCTCTAAGTTCATATTATCTATATTTCTTCTCTTCATATCATATAATACAAATATATACACATAACACTGACTCCCTCATTGGGCAGAAAGAATCGCCAGTTAGTTAAGTTCAGAGAAATGAGTTGGTAGAGTCGGAATTCGAATTAACAATCTTTGCGATGCAGGTGACTACTTCGCCACTTCTCATGTGTTGCTGTAATAACAGCATCATGTTATGTAAGTAAAAATGATAGTAGAAAGGCATATATTTCTGCTATCATAACTATTTCTTGTGAAGTTCTGAAAACTTTAATCACTGCAGAAACAAGACAGCTACCCAGGAGCAGATTAATTTTATCATGATATTCTGTAAAACGGATACTGCTCTATGAAGATTGTCGGGATATCCACTGTGCCGTTTCTCTTAAAAATTCAATTAAATTTCTCCTCAGTAAGACCCAAATATTCTACTAGTTAACGTCGCACTAAAACATCGGAGATCTTAAAATTAAAACTAATTTAATTGCCAATAAAATGTAAGCTATACCTTTTTGGTCCTTAAGAAAATACCGTTTAAAATGGTTTTTGCTTGTACTTTTACAGGGTATTAAAATCGCATCGTTTTTATTGCTTGGTCGGGTTTTGGGTCTTTTATACAATCAGTTTGACTGAAGTACAAATTACTTTGAGCTATCGAGGGCTATTTTAAGGAACCAGTTGGTTTGTTTATTGCAAATTTTGGTAAGCTATTTATTATTAAACGAGCTATATCTTCATATACTATTATCATAGTTCTATCTACTAAGCAAAGATCAGAATCGAATTACGGTAGTGTCTTACATCGTGCTTGCTACCGCCCTAGAACAAAAATTGCTTGTACTATAGGAAGTATAAAGCAGGGGCTTAGGCCCCTATTATATATACATTCCTCTTTTCTCTCTCTCTGTTTAGACTAGAGATTAGCATGATGTGGATGTATGTACAAGATTAGGAATGCTAAGGGAAAAGTATCTTCACAAAGACTATTACAATATAAGGCCATTATTGTGATTATATTGACAACTATTCTAGCATTGTCATCCCACATCATCCCTAAAAACATAAACGCCTCACAAAGACCAAACAGCAAACTTTCTTGTCACACGAACTCCGTCTACATTTAGGTGAAAATTTTAATCCCATTTGAAGTAGAGAACGTGCGTGCGGTTTTCCCTTCAGGCGTTTGTTGATTCGCGCCTAATTACCGACTCAGTATACCAAAACTTTTGCTTTCCGTATAACATTTTCTACACCTGTATATCGGCGTCAAAACGTACGTAATTGTGGTTTACAGACATCCATTAGCTTCGGTGTGCTGTGATTAAAAAAACGTTTAACTTGTGTTTACAGTAACAGACTGGATAAAGAAAGGCAAGTCTAGAGAGTAGTGGCGCTCTACTCTTTATGCCTACCCCGTGAGGGACTCGGCGTTTGGACATATAGAAAGAAAGAAAATATCATCACGCCGTCCCTAACGGGGTAGGCAGAGAGTAGAGCGCCAGTTCTCTCTAGATTTACATACCTCTTTTGCTTCATCCACATTTATCAGTTTTTTCATAAATGCTCGCCGGTTTCAAATACTCTTCACGTTCCCTTCCTTGTGTATCCGATCGATTTGATATTATAGGTAGTTGGAACCTGGTCTTCCGCTGCCTCTTCTTGCACACAGTTTCGCTTTGAATATCTGTATATTAATGTGCCAACGTGACAGATAGCGATTGTGGCCTTCTCTCAAGTACTATTAATTAGTTTTATATTTCTTCTTAAAGGTATGCAGTTTACGATACTTTCATTCCCAACAAATGTGATGATGAAATTGATGAATCAGTGATTTATGCAAGAAATTCCTTAGCTCAGAAAAAGCTCCGCTCATCTCGCAACTTGGTGTATGCGAGGTTTGAACTAGCAATGTTTGAATTGCAAGCGACCACTCGAAACCACTCGCCCTCAAATAACTTATCAAAACAAAAAATGTTAATGAATATTGCCCGCATAAAGGATATGAAACTTCTCATCTAAATATAATGAAAGCAAATAAAATCGTATTTGCTAGATTTACAGCGCGGAGAATTCCACTCGTTACGCTGGAACATCTTAACACTTTTTCACTCCTTTGGTTATCAATGGCCTGGAACGAACATGAAAATTTACGTTCGCTACCTTCGTTATATATTGGGATGCGATAATTCTGCTCTAGAATCTTCGTTAAGCTGCCTTAAAGTTTCTAAAAGGGTTGGAGGTTTATAAGAGGCAATTATTTTAGGTATTTCAAGTGGTTAATATTGATCAAAATGATATATATTTATTGAAACAATAACCTTAAGCGACAGTGGGCTTAACACGTGACTTTATTTATTTTAGATATCTACGATATGTTTAGATATATGTAATCTATAATTTGCATAAGTCAGTCATACAACGGGTAGTGTGAGCGTGAAAATAGAAAAGGATTTTGTTTAAAAGGGCCTGAGGGAATGGTGGCCTCGAATGGGATAACTCCGGCCAACATTCGTCGATGGTAAAGTGAGCAGGTTAGACTCCCGTGGATCGCTGCAGCTGGCGCAAAAGGGAGGATGCTTATACCAAGCAAAGAGTTGATAGAACCAGAGTTAATGACGTTGAGAGAATGACACACATATTTATTTACATTTTCTATACCTTTCGAGAAATTCCTAATTACACTATATGTTACTAACACCACTATCTTGTAAACTAAGATTCTATAAGAAATATAGGCTTTTTTTTATTTTATTTTATTATTATACGTTTCGAAAAAATCGGTAGCAAAAGTAGAGCGCTAGTTCTCCTTAGACTTAGACCTCTTACATTTAATCCTATAATCCTTCCCATCTTCCTGACACATCGGTGGCAGCCGGCGCTGCTGCTGCTCAGCAGGAGTGCCTCAAGCGCCACAAGTATGCTTGTCTCGGGTCAGGTTACATATTTGCGGCCTTTGCGGTTCAAACTCTAGGACCTTGAGGTCCTGAAGCTCACCCTCTTTTTAAAGAGGACTCGCACTGTCTCGTTCCTAAGACGTCTCGTGACAGGCGGGAAAGACAGGAGAGAATAACTCGCTCAGAGAGAGCATTGCTATTCAGCGTGGCAATGATGCAAGTTTTCTTGGTACGTTGCCTCCGGATACCGATTTGGGTCTAGTATTTTACCTATAAGTAGTTAGTTACTCAACTGTTTTTTTAAATATTGTTAATTGTTGATATTGCAAATGAATTAGTACCATCTTTTACTTAAAGAAAAATATGCTATGTGCATTCATATATATCTATCCTACTCCTAAACTCAATATGCAAGATGACCCTTAAAATTACAATGAGAATATCTACAGAAATTTCATACTTCACTTCGTGCCTCAATTTCCTTTTCATTCGAAATTCTTGTCTAATTATTTTTGCCACTAATGGCACGTTTAGTAGAACCTGATCAAACAAAATAAAAGATCGAGAAGGAAATGATCATAATAAGATACAATCAGTTGTAAAAGACAATAGAATAAAAGGGAGCTCTTTCATAGCGGCCATTCATACAATTGTTTTGCGCTGGTCGCTTTTGAGAGATAAATGAATTGTCAATTGTGACGACTAATCGATTACAAAAGTCGAGTCATGTCACAGGCAGGATTTAGATCGGCGGCCGGCTTTATTCGCTTCGGATATACATCGAGCTGTGGTGGCCGAGTGGTTTGAGACGTCAGCGACGCGAAGATTGCAAGTTCGAATCTTGATTGTACCAAAAAGTTTTTTCTGCATTTATATATCCTCACTCCTTCCCACAAGGGTCCCCAAAGGGGTAGGCAGAGGTTTACTACCCACACACCCACTTTCCGTCAGAGATATATTTTATTTCTGAATTTATGTACAAGAGCTTTACGGGGCAGAAAAACATAAAATACAAAACACAAAATAATAGTTTAGAAATATAAAGCTGATAATATATTGGATAAAGCTATTTATCAGTTAAAACCCGTGAGACAATAATGCGTTAATAAGAAATGCGAATATTATGGGACCTATGACCTAGAATTATATTTCCAAACTAGATGCATAGCATAGCATTTGTCTTGTGTTACTGCAATGAGAAATACATAACTTATTAGCATATCTTACTAGCAGAAGCTGAGCCCATCCGCCTTCTACTACTGATATTTTAAATATTTCATCAACTGGTCAGGGGTTATCTAATAGTATTAGTATATAATATCATCACACCGAGTCCCTAAAGAGGTAGGCAGAGAGAATAGAAATATTATTTTGGACCAAATATAAAAATATTCTAATACTGCCATTTTTCTGGAATTAAAACAGAACGCTTAACATAGATTGAGTTTTAATTATGTTATGACATATTATGGTAAGTCATCTAATGTAATTCATAATATAAAAAAATAATAATGTTCCTTTGGGCCAATTTTCATTAACTTCCGTTCAGCTGTTTTGGCGTGATTGAGCAACCAACATCCTCATAAACTGTCGCATTTACGTATGGTAATAAGGTTTTATGTAATTGCAAGTCTAGGTATATCCCACAAACGCATTTTCATATCATCTTGTTAAGCCTAGTCGGGGTTTGCGTTCATTGAATCCTCGTTTAAGAACAGAAGGCGGCATTTGTTTCCAAATCAAAAGCCAATATCGGGCGCCGATCAATACAAGCAGCTTTGACATATTTGCATAATAGGATTTTGTTGGCGACGCAGAGTTACGAATGGTCAACGGATCCGATACTCCTGTAGAGCCAATATATTTTTGTTGTGACTGGATGCGATTTTATTTCGAGCTTTGATTTTTTTTTGTGGAAGCTTAAAGCTGGACTGCGGTGGGATTTCCAGACTGGAAAGTTAGGCGGAACGCTAGAGTATAATAAATATTAGCATCGTGTGTTTTTTGTTGGAATAGTTTTTGTTTTTTTAAGTGTTTTTTTAGTAAGTGGTTTCAAGACGCCTGCAAAACCAGGGGTATCACTCGCGCGTTGCCGACCCTGCAGGAATGTTTTCACACCCTTCTTGAAGCACTCCATGCTGTATTCTCCAGGAAAAGCCTTAACGGGGAGCTGCACACGGGGAGCATTCCATACCCTGAGTGTTAGCGGAAGGAAACTCTTTTGGAGTCCTTTGTGGTGTCAAGGTTGGGGATGGGGATGAACTCCTCTTCGATGGCGAAAGGTGCGATGGTAGAAGGAAAACAATAATTTTTTGGATACTTTCTGAACGACAAGTGGAAAAACAAACATACCTAGAAAACAAAGATATTATAAACACATATGTTATGAGCGCTTCGCGTGCCTCAAAGTGGGTTTTAAAGCTTTTGCTAATTAGGTAACCCAAAAATTTTAAACTTTTTGCTCCTGGTAATTAAGGGAGGCTTTTTATGTTCAACATGTTAATGTCAAATGTTTTAATAGATTTATAAATTCCAATTAACACCAATATATAATATAAAGGCGGGTGTGTGTGTGTGTGTACTACACACTTCTGGCTACTCCTACGGACCCTTGTGCCATGGGGTGAAGACATAAAAATCGATAAAAGGCATCCAATAACTTAAGCGTTACCGAATCTATACTTAAATGAGCGCAAAAGATAAACACGCAAATATCCTAAACTGAATTAATGAACTCAAACCAGGCCCTATAAACGCCCTTATTTCTAAATAGCTGTATTTCATACGTTAAGTATGAACCAGCGTAGACCTTTATTTATAACAGTAATAAGTTAATCCATGAACAATCACTTGCACTAAATCACCGAACTTCCTAAACTAAATCTGTTTCTAATTCGGACAATCATCAATTTCGTTACCTCAAATAAACTATCCGTCCATATCACAGGTCAACAATAAATTGGAGGCGGGTCAGCCGTGTAATTATTTCGCACCAGGTCCTTATAAATCATCCTGAGGTTACCAATACCCTGGGTCTGCCATCAATCACGACCCTTGCCTCCTAACGTGGCTTTCGAAATGCTTTATATCTTCCAAGCAGTTTTACGCGTTTATAAAGATATCTTTGAATTTATGCACGCCTGGTACTGTAGCCTTGAATGGTTGCGGGTAAATGAACGTTTAGCGGTGGTAAATGCTCGTTCAAACATTCTCCCGGCGCTTCTTCGACCTCACATTACCCCCATAGAGTTTCTTGGGAATTATAGACTATAGACATATATTGGGAATTATAGACTGTGTACTCTTTTTTATAAGCAAGACAGCGATAGGTTACTACGACTGAATTAAATGCTTGTTAGTATGTAAAATATGTGTTATAATATAAAGACAGAAAGAAAAGAAGAAACACCTGTCCTTCGCTCAATTGACATAATTAATATGACAAAGTAACTGCCTCCTTGTCTGTAATCCATAGGTCGCTGGTTCAGATCCGGCTCGAAGGACCATTTTGATAACCTTACAGACGAGGAGATGTGTGGTGTGAGACACAAACTATGCTTTCGTGGTTGAAAACGTTTTATTTTACCAACTTACATTACCAACTGATGGTTTTTTTTCCTTTTTTTCTAACTGTCAGTAAAACCTTAAACCTACTTGGATGTGTCGTCAACAGTACACATGACGTCACATACGAAGATCTGCTTCTACGTATGCATGATACCTAGAGAAGTTTTTCTTCATATGTGGTGTGTATTTCACCATATTTACAGGTCAGTAAAACTTATGTGTTCAGACCGTGGATTTGAGCTTGCAATCTTTATTCTGCGAATGATTCTTCAAAGCGCCGTGGTGGCCGAGTGGTTCGAGCAGTTGCCTGCGACGCAAAGGTCGCAAGTTCGAATCCCGACTGTACCAATGAGTTTTTCTGAACTTTAGTACAGTGATTAGTCACACCACCAGCTTTACGGTGAAGGAAAACATCGAGATGAAACCTGCATACGTCTGAGAAGAAATTCAAAGGCGTATGTATAGTCGTGCTTGAGTAACGGCGATGGACTCGCCATCTGTCACGTTGGCACCTAATATACCTCTGGCGGAAAGTGGGTGTGTGGGTACTACCTATACACCTCTGCCTACCCCTTCGGGGACCCTTGTGGGAAGGCGTGAGGATATATTATATTATATTATTATTCTTCAAAGCACTGATACCTTCAAAATGGATGAAGATTTACTCATAAACAAAGATGATGTACTTACACTTAAAATAATATAAGTTTTCAGGCCGTCTTGAATCCATTAAATCCAGTATTTTCTTTTCATATTTTTTGTCTAAAATGGAAGCTATCCATCATCCGACCTCGATCGTGTGAGAGAATTGGCCACTGAGGCTTCCAAACGATTAAGGTGGAACTACATTCGAGTGATGTGAAGTCTTATTTGTTTTTTAATTATATTTTAATCCATGCTACACTTAAGTAGTTTGTGTTAAGTCAGTTATGCTGTGATAATTCCGACATAATAATGTCTGTGTATGTGACTATATATGTATTAATATAAATATCTTTTTCGCACTCAGCGCGGGCGAAGCCGCGGGCTTAAGCTAGTATTAGGGAAAGGGAAAATTAAGGGAAAACTTTCCCGTTATATAAATGGGAAAGTTTATCAGGATGTATCTCTTTCACAATTTGGCAAACAGTACGTAGATACGTCTCATTCGGAAAAAAATCGACCATTTTAATCTATTTTTACGCGCGTGAAACCACGGGGTACAACAAGTATGTCAAGCATTTTAAAGATAGATGTGTTGGAGAGAGAAAGTAAGTTCTATAAACATTCCGAGTAGGTACAGAACAGTACAGACATGCCATCTGTCACATAGCTATCTACATAATAAATCCGATGAAAAGCAAACCTTAACGTCGAAAAACGGTTGAGTCATGCCAAGTATTGCTAAAATTTGTAATCACAGTGTAGCTCCATCTTAATGCCAGAGTATCAGCGAGTTAACCCGGCCGTACAGTTGGGATACATCACAGATTCCCGACTAGATTACTGAACCTAAGCTAAAACAGTGTGGACATGGTAAGGAATAAATTGGACTGTTTGGAAATAAAATATATATGTTCATACTAAGTTTATCCAAAACTATATCGTTTCAGTGACATCGAGAAGTGATCTGTTATACAAGAATTTGTACTTGTATCATAATAATATTTTTTCTTGTTTTTCTGGTAGGTATTTATACCTCTATGGTGCCATGCATGTCCACCTGATGATAAGCAATTACTGCGTATTAACGCTTACAGCACAGTACAAGCAAAGTATCACTCGCTTGTTGTCGACCCTGCAGGCAACTTTTCACACCCTTCATTATGAACTCCTACTGAGCTGCACCCGTGGTGATAGCCGCTTGCAGATAGCAATATCTATAGTCCTTAGCTTACATATAACTACACCTAGTCCCTCTCGGGGAACGCTAAGGGAGTAAGGCGCCAGTTTTGTCTAGACCGGCAGGCCTCTTTCGCTTCATCAACACTCATCAGTCTCTTCATATGTACAGGTTCTCTGGCTTCCTTTACTCATATATCATACTCATATATAATTTTTAAGATCTTAGACGTACTAACTAACTACATATTTTTTGTATTACAAATGGCATTATAAGACCACGGGAAGAAGGGGACTCTTATAACCCGTTATACCCTACCTCTTTTATATCTTTGTATATAAATAGACGCTAAATATGTATATGTATAATATATAAATATTATTATATTCGACTAAAGGACTTGTATCCACGTCATGAATTAATAATAACTAAAAGTGCCTTTGGAAACCTATGTGCCTATTACCTAAAGTCTTAAAATCAAGAGACGTGTGTAATTTTTACGATATATAAAACGTAGAAAAATTCTAAGTAGGTTAACACATTTCCTATTCTTTGCTTTGATTTTAACAAGCGACAAAAGTTAAAGTAAATTCGTTGAACAATTTGTATAGAAGTAAACAAGTTGAGCGAGGACATCGGAATAACGACGTCACTTATAGAGAAACTTTGGTTCTAGAACATTTCATTCTATTCAATGAGTCCCTCGACTATGAAAGGGTTAGAAGGTTTACGTCTTACGTCACTTTAGCCTGGATAAATTTCTAAGAGATTTTTTGTGGTTGACCTTGAGGGAACCGGCTGGAAAAAGCCTGCCAGTAGATAATCTACGTTAAACTTATGAAGATACAGTTCTCTTTGATTTATTATTTCCTGCAATGACAAGTGCCAACACTTTTGATTAGTCATCAACTATAACAATAAGGGGTTTGAATCCTTCGCGTCCGCGACTTCGCGTGGAATTTAACTAAAAAGTTATTGTTAAATTTCTTATAATAAAAGTAGCCTAAGTTGCTCCTTATTACATCAGCTATCTGCCAGTGAGTCCCGTCAAAATCAGAAATCCCGTCAGAGTCAGAAATCAGATAGACAGACAGAAAAAATAAAAACTGTAATTTTGCTATATGTACCGTGTATACCATATGCATTTAGTAAAAAGTGGTTATTTATTTTTATTTTTATTTGTATACATAATACAGATCGTAAGACGTTTTACACACGGATTACGAATTATTACCGCTTACAATTACAAAAAGCCGGATCTTGGTCCGAGTCTGGGTCGTATTTGGTGCAGATATTCCCTTGACTATACAGCGAGGAATGGCGGCTAGCATCCTGGGAACGTTTCGAGCCGGGTACGTATCGGCCTTAGGGACAGGCAGACTTTCTGTATTTGACGAAGCATATTACGGATTACAATTTGTGTTTTTTTTACGATGCCTGCGGGGAATAATTAATGTTAGTTAGTTATACTTCTATAATTAAAAAATATATATTTTAAATGAAGTATGCATAACAGTCGTGTTTTCTCAAGCACAACTATCCATACGTTATAGAATTTCCCCTCAATGTTCTCCTAGTTTCAAGTGTAAAACTCTTGGTATGACTAATCACTGTACTTAAGTTCAACAAAACCTATGGGTACAATGGGGAATCGAACTTGCAATTTTTGTGTTACAGGCAACTCGATCCAGCCGGCTCGTTTCTACACAATACCGTTAAAATATTCCGTGACAGGATAAGTAAACGAAGCAATTAAAAATCCATTTGGACGGCGGCTTTATAAAAGGAAAGGATGAAGAAGGTACTGGATAGCGACCGCGGTTTTCCACCGAATTCAATACCAAGAAACCTAAGCAAATCCAATATTAGGGCGGTGTTCCATTATTCATTTCATTAGATGCAATAGTACAGGTGTATTCATATCCCATGGGTATCGGTAATATCGAATGATGCTGGGTTGTTTACCGTTATCTATATGCTAGCCTGGTTACCATTCCTATACATTATTCGCTGTGCTTATTTTGCTGTGGTTGATTATGTTAGCTGTACTTTTTTTCTTTAAAAACTATATACATATCATCACGTGAAAGGCAGAGAGGGTAGAACGCCAGGCCTCACTAGACTTACATACCTCTTTCGCATCGTCCACATCCTTCGTTCATGCTCTACAGTTTCGAGTACTCTTGACGTTCCCGTCCTTGAGTGACCGATCGATTTGATCTAGGTTACTTTGCCAGAAATATAGGTACGAGTATTTGAGTGACCGTTGGCAAATCTGTCACCGGTTTTTTAATGGCAAATATACAAGTACAGTATGTGTATTTTGAAATCGATCATCCGTAATTATCACAGCATAGATATTACTGACTTTTAAAATATTCTGCTTTGAAACATATGCAAATTGAATCAGAAACGAGTTTGATACTGATAAGACGTAAACATAGGAATATACTACCACAAAAAATACATTTATTTACTAGTATCTAGGAATTTAAATAACATTTTAGTAATACCTAATTATGTTACATGTTAAGCATCTTACCTTGTCAGGATCGCAATGCGACGAATGCCTGAAAATAAAAACATTATTTTAGATATTTCGTTTTCAGTTAGTTTTAGTTAGAAAACTGTAATGATAATATAATATAATGTACCCTCACGCTTTACCACAAGGGGTAGGCAGAGGAGTATAGGTAGTACCCACACCCCCAACTTTCCACCAGAGATAAATTTTAGGTGCTAACATAACATATGGCGAATCCGTCGCCGTAACTCAAGCACGACTATATATGCGCCTTTGAATTTTTTTTGAAGCGAGTTCCATACATTCCTCCAACGTAAAGCTCGTGGTGCGACTAATCACTATTCTTAAGTTCAGAAAAATTCATAGGTACAGTCGGGTACTGTAACCACTCGGCCACCATGGCTCCTAAATCAAATAACATGTTTGTATGTTATCGATGCACAGTAAAATACGATAACACTAAGGATAATTGTCTTTTCGCGCCATAATCATTCTATAGTGCCAGTATCACTAGTTATCTTCTATAGTACAATATAGAATAAATACTCCATATACTTCAGGTATTCATATTTCATGTCTTATAGGTTATTGAGGTGACAAACCTTTGTCACCTCAATAACCTATGGATTAAGAAATACCTTTATGCCAGTAGCGTATTGAGTAAATTGGGAACAACTAAGCGGTGTTTCGTTTGAAATCCTAAAATGTGGAGTAAATTGAAGATTAATTTAAATAGCACTCAATATCTCGGACAAAGGCGAAAGGGTGATTGCCTCCACGATAGAGTGATACTTCCAGGCTATTCTTTAGGTACGTATCCAATTACTTGCATCATCTTCATCATGGAGTAAATTATTGCATTAATTTTATTTCAGCATAAAGTGCACGTTCTGTAAAGTCAATCTTTTGTTGGGCCTATTCCTGATATATATCTGGTCTGAAAAACAGTGTTTCCAAAAAGTAAATAAGTTTCATAATTTTAATTTATCATAACATATTATGTTAAGAGCAGTATCGCGCACTACGACCGCAATTAATTAAGAACAATAATTTTTCATAAGCAGTGTACAGGACGCCCTTATGGCGTGGCGTAATACAATACAGAATGTTGTAGTATATCGTAAAGCAGCGGATTAAGGGCGATGTCGCCCAAACCGCGCGTAGTCTCATAATTTTGTCACGAAAACAATGTTTCGGCTTACTTTGCCTTGCCGAATATATTTTTACGAAATTATGTTTACTCGTTCACTTGTACACAGTATACCTTGAATCTTTTACAATTATCTATGAAGGATTGTTGGTTAAAAGTTTCATATGCGACTATGCCCACTCCATTGTTTTACTAGCATTAATAATACAACCAAGGGTTTCCGAAAGGGTAGGCAAAAGAGTGCTGTAGCACGCTCTTTTTGCCTTAGATATATTTAGGTGTCAACGTGACAGAAAGTTTTTAAGCACGACTATTACATATTATGTCTTCGAATTTCTTCTCAAACTTAATAATATAATTTCGTGACAGGCGGGCTGGAACATATCTCGCTCAGCATTGCTAGCATCGCTATCCAGCGTAGCAATGCTGAGATATGCTAGTGCTATTATGTGCTAGTCGTCTTGGCCCGTTGCCTCGGTATACCGATTGGGGACAAATATTTTATCTGTAAGTAGTTAGTTTCAACTGTTCTTTGTAAATATTATATTCTTATTTCTATAATATAATTTCCTTTACCTTAAAGCTCATGATATGACACACTGCACTCAACTTATGAAAACTCATAAGTACAGACTCTGGTGTTTGAACTTGGCTACCACAGCTCACCATTCGTTCATTCGTTTTCGCCATTTTTTGTTCCTCCGGTAAAATATCTACTCCCGAAGAGAATTTATGGTACCAATTTCTAAGCCAATTGTAACAATATCAAAAACCAATGCGGTAGTCACAAGCTAGTTGTATATACATTTTCGGGAAAAAAATTCGGCGTGAATAAATCGAAAGGCGTATATTTTCCTGAATCTCAAGATACCGGTTATGAGATAAGATTTCATGTAACCTTATAAACGAAGGATAAACAACGCGCTATCTTTTACCCCATCTCAAGGATAAGATACCTTTTCACCCTTTTACTTTGCTTTTATAAGTTTCCCGTTAAAGGAGTCGACGACACGACTAATTATTTTGTGAGCAAAATGAACACAGCGTTTCACTTTTATTGCGCTAAATGTTGCAGCGTGTTGCTCCAACTCAGACTAGGCCACGAGTCATAGGCTGTGCCTTTTTTATATTTTATTTTACCAGTGCTTAAAAACTTATATTTTAAGGTCACCAATGAATGTGGACGAAGCAAAAGAGATATGTAAGTCTAGAGAGAAATGGCACTCTACTCTCTGTCGACCTCTTTAAGCATTCGGTGTGATGATATAAGTATGTATGTATTTTCTATGCTGTAACGACCAATAACTGGCTCTGTTAGTTAGTTGTGAAAAGGTACTTCTTTATACTTGAAATAGCTTAGCCCTGCGGTTCCTACCCCATTAAAAAAAAATTGATAAATATTATTATTTCGGGATGTATTATAATAATAATATATCCTCACGCCTTTCCACAAGGGTCCCGGAAGGGGTAGGCAGAGGTGTATATGTAATACCCACACACCCACTTTCCGCCAGAGGTATATTAGGTACCAACGTGACAGATGGTGAGTCCATCGCCGTTACTCAAGCACGACTAAAAACGCCTTTGAGTTTCTTCTCAGACGTATGCAGGTTTCCTCTCGATGTTTTCCTTCACCGTTAAGCTCGTGGTGTGACTAATCACTGTACTTAAGTTCAGAAAAACTCATTGGTACAGTCGGGATTCGAACTTGCGACCTTTGCGTCGCAGGCAACTGCTCGAACCACTCGGCCACCACGGCTTTTTATCTCTACCATATTTCATCCAATTCCGTTGAGCCGTTCTTGCGTAATTGGATAGCATCCATACATCCTCACCGACGCTTATATTTATGAAACCAATAAACGTCAATTAATATTTTTTTTTAGATCGTCTTATATGTTAAAGCCACTGTATCTATCGATAATTTATTTATTTATTTGGATCACCAACAGGTAATACGACCTTAATATTACCAAAATATGCCATAATAAAAAATACATAAGTGTCCACCCAATCACAGGTACCCACAACTGGAGTAAAAGTTCAGCCATTTGTAGAATGGATCGGCTTAACTGATGCTATTTTAATGTTAGTGGTAACCGTAGACCGTAGAGTCTTGACATTAAACAAATATATTAAATAATAGATCAAATTACATTTTAAGTGGTTTATGCAAACATCCTGAACTTGCCTCGCTCTTGTCATTTGGTTACGAAACCATAAAAAATGCAATCAATATTAACGAAATGTGATCAAAGGCAAGCCTCGAAGTAAACATCAACAAGACATGGGTATGGCATATGTCAAATGCCATCGAATGAATACGAATCGGATCAAAATCATAAATTATATAATACTAGCTTATGCCCGCGGCTTCGCCCGCGTGTAGTTCGAAAAAGTAACTTTGGAAATGTTCTAGAATCGGTTCAGCCGCTGAAATGCCGTGAAAGAGCATTATACATTATAGTATAAGAACTTAGAATTTTTCAGATAAAAAAAAAAGTAGCCCATGTCCTATTCCTAGGTATAAGCTATCACCATTTCATCTTTCAGCCAAATCGGTTCAGCCGTTTGGCCGTGAAAGAACCGCAAACATCCAAACTTACAAACTTTCACATTTATAATATTAATAAGATACGATATGGAGGCACGCATATTGAGGACCTGATAAATATGTGGCAAAATTAGCCAGTCACGCCAGACATGATTTCGTGGCACATTGTATTAATAAACATTTGAGCACGTGCTTTTGTTTTTTTTATAGCTAACGTTATATCTATAATATTTGCGAAATATTGTCTGTCAAGATTGGAATAGCTAGTAATGTTCTTGGTTCAATTTCAATTTGGTTTTTTTCGCTACGGACTTCTATAAGGTGGAGTTCCTGCCCCAGTCGGGCAGCTCCAAATTCGAACTGGTAACCTGTTATGCTCTACATCTCTTAAACTACCTAGGCGTGGAGATATATACATAATTATATATATATCTTGTCCAATACATTAAATTACTAAAATGTAAAACTGTTGGTGAGAGCCGTGGTGGCCGAGTGGTCCGAGCAGTAGCCTGCGACGCAAAGGTCGCAAGTTCGAATCCCGACTGTACCAATGAGTTTTTTCTGAACTTAAGTACAGTGATTAGTCACACCACGAGCTTTACGGTGAAGGAAAACACCGAGAGGAAACCTGCATACGTCTGAGAAGAAATTCAAAGGCGTATGTATAGTCGTGCTTGAGTAACGGCGATGGACTCGCCATCTGTCACGTTGGAACCTAATATACCTCTGGCGGAAAGTGGGTGTGTGGGTATTGCCTATACACCTCTGCCTACCCCTTCGGGGACCCTTGTGGGAAGGCGTGAGGATATATTATATTTTTATAATGACATTGTATATTCTCTCTCATTATAACCCGACCCTAACGAGCAGGAGTTAACCCGTCGGCTGCCATTAACCACGGAACTGCATAAAGCTGGAAAGTTGGACAATTAAATTCTCAGCCTCGGTCGTTTCGACCTAAAGACACCGTGAGAGCAGCCTAACGGTTATGTGAGCTAGTTTGATTTAGTTGCTGGAACGTGAATGGAAACTTCTCCATATTTAAATTTACATATTGATGATGTTGGTACATTGTACCCTGAGGATTTGGAACGCTCATTCAAAGAAGTTTAATAGTAGCATGCAAAGTCAGAGTTCAAAATATTCAAGCTATCGCGGTTAGTATCAATGCGTATTGCTGGTACCTACACTCAGGTTACACCGCGAGCTTAGCAATGGGAACTATCGTGAGGAAACTTGCTTAAATTCAAGAAGCAATTCAAAGTCGTGAATAATGTTAAAGAAACGGCGACCAACAGGCCATCTGTTCCGTTGGCACCTAAATATCTTCGGGGGAAAGAGGGCGTTTGGCGTACCCTTTGTGAAGGCGTAAATCTATCTATCTATCTATCTATCTATCTATCTATCTATCTAATACCTTTAAACGAGCAATTCTTGTATATTTATCTATCTATCTAATACCTTTAAACGAGCAATTCTTGTATATTTATTTATATATATATATATATATATATATAATCAGAATCTCGGAAACGGCTCCAACGATTTTCATGAAATTTGGTACGGGGGGGATTTCGGGGGCAATAAATTGATCTAGCTAGGTTTCATTTTAAAAAAAAGTTGTTTTATCCGTGTTTTTAGGCAATGAAAATCTCCTACAATTTCATTAGAATTTGAATTTCGCTACTGCTTTACCGACACAGCAACAATAAAGCGTTGCTAAGCAACAAACTTTAAGCCAATGAGTTTTTGGTTTGACGTTACGTTATCGTAGACGTATTATATATAAAATCAATTGTTTACTTACATGACAAAATGCCTAAAAGAAGAAGACTCATCTCAAGAACACCTTCAAGAAAATAGTGATCGACAAACAAGACTCATTTCAACAAATCAATAAAAATAATCAGCCTTCCGCTCGTCCCACAAGTCTTGCAAAACTTGACTAACATTATACGAGCAGAAAGGTCTTAGATGTTTCACGAGGGCTTCTTTGTGGCCGCTGAATATGACCAACAGAGGGAACGACGTCCACAAGATTTGCGGCAGCGAGCAGCATAACGTGTAGCTACTGAACATTTCGAACAACGGGAAAGACGTCTACAAGATTTGCGGCAGCGAGCAGCAAAACGTGTAGATACTGAAAATAGCGGACAACGAGAGCGACATCTGTAAGATTTCCGGCAGCGTGCAGCACTACGGGTAGCTACTGAAAATCATGAACAACGGGAGCGACATCTGTAAGATTTCCGGCAGCGTGCAGCACTACGGGTAGCTACTGAAAATCATGAACAACGGGAGCGATGTCTAAAGGATTTGTAGCAGCGAGCAGCACAACGTATAGCTACTGAACATTACAAACAACGGGAACGACGTCTACAAGATTTTTGGCAGAGAGCAGCACAACGTGTAGCTACTGAACATTACGAACAACGAGAGCGACGTCCGTAAGATTTCCGGCAACGTGCAGCACAACGTGTAGCTACTGAAAGGTACGAACAACGGGAACGACTTCTACAAGATTTCCGGCAGCTTGCAGCACAGTGTGTAGCTACTGAACATTACGAACAACGGGAACAATGTCTACAAGATTTCCGGCAACGTGCAGCACAACGTGTAGCTACTGAAAATTACAAACAACGAGAGCGACGTCTGTAAGATATCCGGCATCGTGCAGCACAATGTGTAGCTACTGAACATTACGACCAAAAGAATCGATGTTTACAAGATTTGCGGTAGCGTGCAGCACAACGTGTAGCTACTGAACATTACGAACAACGGGAGCGATGATTGCAAGATTTGCGGCAGCGAGCAGCACAACGTGTAGCTACTGAACATTACGAACAACAGGAACGACGTTTACAAGATTTGCGGCAGCGAGCAGCACAGCGTGTAGCTACTAAACATTACGAACAACAGGAACGACGTTTACAAGATTTGCGGCAGCGAGCAGCACAACGTGTAGCTACTGAACATTACGAACAACAGGAACGACGTTTACAAGATTTGCGGCAGCGTGCAGCACAACGTGTAGCTACTGAAAATGACGAACAACGGGAACGACGTCTACAAGATTTGCGTCAGCAAGCAGCACAACGTATAGCTACTGAAAATGACGAACAACAGGAGCGATGTCTACAAGATTTGCGGCAGCGTGCGGCACAACGTTTAGCTACTGAAAATAACGAACAGCGAGTGACGTCTGTAAGATTTCCCGCAGCGTATAACACAACGTGTAGCTACTGAAAATGACGGACAACGAGAGCGACGTCTGTAAGATTTCCGGCAGCGTGCAGCACAACGTGTAGCTACTGAAAATGACGAACAACGGGAACGACGTCTACAAGATTTGCGTCAGCGAACAGCACAACGTATAGCTACTGAAAATGACGAACAACGGAATCAACGTCTACAAGATTTGTGGCAGAGTATGGCACAACGTGTGTTTATGTTGATAAAGGTCCCAATCATATTTTTTCTCATACATCTACCATGTACAGACAGTGATCCGTTACAGTTTTACAAACTACATCTAAATCGGATAAGCCGTTTCTGAGGGTAGTGTGCACAAACGCACAGACAAAAATTCTAACAATCAGTGTTTTGGGTGCTGTTTGCGTTGATAAAGCTCCCAGTCATATTTTTTCTCTTACATCTTCCATGTACAGACAGCAATCCGTTACATTTTTATTATATGTGTAGATAGATGATTCTTTATTTTGGCATATGTTTTTAATTTCTTAACCGATTAACTCGTGATTTTTTATTTAAATTAAAAGTTCACATTTTTTCATTATTATATAGGTAACATTAAAAATATTATTAATATTTCATAAGTCTGTAATTCCTACGAAATAATATTTTATATTATATTTACCGAGCTAAGCTCGGTCATCATGCAAATAAATTAAAAATAAATGCTTAATTATATTTACTAACATAGATGTAAGAAAAACATTTACTTACAAAATGGACAATGTCTGAATAAATAAATTTATTATGATTATTATTATATACCTATAGTATCAATTGTTATACAAACATACATAACATCACGCAGAGTCCCTATCGAGGTAGGCAGAGAGTATAGAGCGCCAGTTCTCTCTAGACTTACACACCTCTTTCGCTTCGTCTACATTCATCAGTCTCTTCATACATGCTCGTCGGTTTCGGGTACTCTTGATATTATAATAATATTAATACTATGATACAAATAAATAAAAAGCCGTGGTGGCCGAGTGGTTTGAGCAGTTGCCTGCGACACAAAGATCGCAAGTTCGAATCCCGACTGTACCAATGAGTTTTTCTGAACTTAAGTGCAGTTATTAGTCACACCACGAGCTTCACGGTGAAGGAAAACATCGAGAGGAAACCTGCATACGCCTGAGAAGAAATTCAAAGGCGTATGTATAGTCGTGCTTGAGTAACGGCGATGGACCATCTGTCACGTTGGCACCCAATATACCTCTGGTGGAAAGTGGGTGTGTGGGTATTACCTCTACACCTCTGCCTACCCCTTCGGGGACCCTTGTGGGAAGGCGTGAGGGTATATAATAATTATTATTATACTAATAATAAAAATTGTATAACGTTTCCAGATTCAATGGATATTTATCAAGTGTCAGCACCACAATATGCATTGATATATTCGTAATTAATTAAATTATTAACGGATGGCCAATAAACGTGGCTATGCGTTTAATTAACAAGCATGCTAATCCGTTTGATTTGGGCGTTTATTACACTAGTGGATATGTTTAATTATAGGTTATAACGAGGCAATACAGTATTTAGATATATATATATCTTTACCTTTCAACAAGTGTCCCCGAAACATACCCTCTTTTCGCCGCAGATATAGTTACCAATGTGATTTGTTGGCGAGTCCACTATCGTTTTTCAAACACAAGGCTATACATACGTCTATGATTTTTCTACTTAAACATGTTGAGGTTTCCTTTCAATGTTTTCCAGCACTGTAAAACTCATTGTGTGAATAATCACTGTACATATGCAGAGAAAATCTCACTGTACAGTCGTGAAGAGCTTGCAATTTTTCACTTGAACCACTCGATCATCTCGACTCCTTCACGGTAAAAGTTATTTTTTTTAAATGATTTCCTTCATCACTAATAGGTTCCTAGAATATTTATCTTTCGTAGACCAATGGTTTAAAATGTATCTCCGTACTGAAGGGTGTGTGGACTATATGATTTTTCCCTTGGGAACCTCTACACGCTTAGGAGGGCGGGATGTTCAAAAGGAAAGCACCGGTGCCCGCCTGCACTTTGCCTGAGTACGTTTCCAGCTAAAGCTACTCTAAAGAGTACTTACAACTTTGTTGCATTCTTTTGTCGTTCCTTTTCACTGAAACAAATGTTTTAACTTGATATAAATAATGTTTTAAACCACGTAAAATATCTACTGTAATAGGATTACAGTAGATATTTTACGTGGTTTAAAACATCAACGAAAGATATATCAACACATTCTAGAAATAGATTATTAGCTCATTATTTATCTGTGTGCCAAATTTCATTCAATTCCGTACAGCAGTTCGGACGTCAGTAATAAAAATCCTCAGAAATGTCACATTTATAATATTAATAAGACTTAAGAAACATTTTCATGCAAAGACGAATATTTATTTTAACCTATCTATATTTTATTTGGCAAAAGTGGAAACAACGAAACGATCAAATGTGCAAATGGTCATGCTACACAGATATCATCACGCCAAGCCCTCGTGTGGCTTAAAATGTAGTAGAGCTATACTATTCTTACCTAGCTCTTCTAGTATATAACGCTCATTGATTGTTCATCCTTGATTGTTAGATCAATTGGATCTTGGCATTCAATA
>JACCPG010007788.1:0-12511 GCA_016069955.1 Drepana arcuata
CCTTTATGTCGTGAGATGTCGCTGAACGTAAGACTAAATCTCGCTATAGAGATCCGTGCGTATACGAGTATATACACTTTTGCTCTTTTATTTTTACAGAGCGTTTTTGCGTTTAAATTCTCATAATGAATATATGTCACAACTGCACTGTAAACTTAATATGCTTTGTAATACAAACTTCACAATTTTATTCATGTACGCCTTTTTCAAGTTTGCCTACACTACAGAATATCTGGAGATTCCTCAACTATTTTAATTCATTCTAATTCCTCCGGTTAACAATATTATCTTAGAAGATAATTCTCAATAATGATAATTAGATAATAAAACTCGTTTATAAAATACCACTTAAAAACATTTTAATTCTTAAAATGCCTAAATCACTATCAAATCATTCCTGTTCATAACGTTTTAAAAAATAAAGAAAATAGAACTTTGTAGAAATGAAATTTTATCTGTCTTCCTGTCTCTTGTACGCTGAAAATACCGACGCAGTTAATAATAGCTTTAATTAAATTTCACAAGGACCGTTGAACGTTGATATATTTGAGCTGTAGAAAAAGAAATACATACATACATACATATCATCACGCCAAGTCCCTAACGGGGTAGGCAGAGAGTATAGAGCGCCAGTTCTCTCTAGACTTACATACCTCTTTCGCTTCGTCCACATTCATCAGTCTCTCGTCTCGTCGGTTTCGATTACTCTTAACGTTCCCGTCCTTGAGAGTCCGATCTATTTGATCCAGGTAGTTGGAACGTGGCCTTCCTCTGCCTCTTCTTGCACACACTTTTGCTTTGTATATCTGTTTCGTCAATCTTTCTTCACTCATCCTTTCTATGTGTCCAAATATGTGTGGTTTGGACACATAGAAAAAGAAATACCTAAGAAATAAATTTCCTATATAAATTTGGGGTTAGCTGTCGCTCTAATCTGATATTGCTTATCTATTATACGAGTACCAATTGATAGCTACAGCTATAGTCGTTTTTCAGAGCAAGTACTTGTCAGATTTTACTAAGGCTTCAGACAGAAATCACGTACCAAGAGTTCATACATTTATTTTAAACAATCAGTGCCCCGAGGTTTCATCCACGTTTAATTTTCAATTGTTACACGAAGGGGCTTCTACTCAAACCTTTTTGTGCTTTCAATTTTTTTCTAGTAAAAACCTGTTAAACTATTATAATCTATCTCTGCCCCAAATTTCATTCAAATCCATAACAAACTAAATACAACGTTATTCAATAATTGAAATAAAATTATATAATAATAATATATCCTCACGCCTTCCCACAAGGGTCCCCGAAGGGGTAGGCAGATAGGCAGGCAGTATTAAATAAAATTAATTATATAAAATTTTAACTATTCAACACGAGCTGACGGCGAAGGAAAACACCGTGTGAAAGCCTTCGTTCATATTATGTATGAGATATTTCAATGACGTATGTATGTAAAGTCATGCTTGAGGGCGGCGACACACTCGCCACTCGCCATCTGTCACGTTGACAGCTAAATATATTTCACGTTTAACTGGATGATATCTCTAGTCTGCCTATCCCTTGTGTTAAAAGAACCTACATTTAATTGACATTTCAAGCTGTTAGTGTCGGCGTGCCATTAACAAGGAGCTGTCACAATACATTTTAACATATTTCGAAATACGGCCATAATAAAATCCGTGAAATAAAAGCCGTGGTGGCCGAGTGGTTCGAGCAGTTGCCTGCGACGCAAAGGTCGCAAGTTCGAATCCCGACTGTACCAATGAGTTTTTCTGAACTTAAGTACAGTGATTAGTCACATCAAGAGCTTTACGGTGAAGGAAAACATCGAGGAAGAAATTCAAAGGCGTATGTATAGTCGTGCTTGAGTAACGGCGATGGACTCGCCATCTGTCACGTTGCACCTAATATACCTCTGGCGGAAAGTGGGTGTGTGGGTATTACCTATACACCTCTGCCTACCCCTTCGGGGACCCTTGTGGGAAGGCGTGAGGATATATTATAAATGCGGCTTCTGTTGTTTCTCACAAATTATCTATAACGGAAGAGAGGAAAATAAACTATTTCCAGATACGTTCCGTAAGATTTGGTCTTAGCAACCCCATACGTTCAATTTAAGTCTCCAGAGGCGTCTGATGTAACGCGTTCTTTCCGATTCCTTGTTTCTTTTGTATACATAAAGCTTTAACATATATGCCGCATACGAAATAAATATACACAAGAACGATAAAATTTAATAGGTTCTGTCGAAATTGAAGTGACAGTGAAGCAAATGAGGAATATAATTTTACAAAACACTGGCGCTCTATTCTCTGTCTCCTTTTTTATTGTAATCACAAGCTCAGGAAAGCTTGTACGATATAAAATGTACATTACTGCTTAAGTTCGTCAAGAGTACTCGAAACCGACAAGCATGTATGAAGAGACTGTGGTCGAAGCGAAAGGGGTATGTAAGTCTAGAGAGAACTGGCGCTCTATACTCTCTGCCTACCCCGATGACACTGCTTAATTATATTTTCTGTTTAGCTTAAAGTACTAATAAGTTAATAGTACAAAACCAATTTTGAATCTGAATTCTTTACTTTTAGCCGATGCACTTTAAAGAATCACTTAAGTGGAAGTCGTTAAGATAAAACTTTAAGTCCCTTTACTTTTGCCAACTTACCTCGCGTTCGTTGTTTCTATGCTGTGAAAATAGCCATTATATATACATATAAAGAATTATATTCTACATCGAATACAAAGTCTTAAGAGAACTGGCAAACTACCCTCTCTACCTACCCTGTGAGGATCACAGCGTGATCACATTTTATGTTATGTACACAAAGTTTATTTATTAATGAATGTATACAGTCATGTATGCTTTCTGTTTTGATACATCTTCCACGTATCGATGAATACATGCTTTAGTATCCCTGACAATGACTAAATATAACTTAATGTGTATGTGCCAATGTGACAGAAGGCGAGTACATCCTCGTTTCTCAAGGATGCGTACGCTTTGGAATTTCATTAAAAGTATGCAGGTTTCCTTTCGATGATTTCCTTCGATATAGTGCGATGTGACTAATCACCCAGTCGTGGATGTGGACGCCTGCATTACAATGATTGCAAGTTCGAATCCCGACTAGACCAATGAGTTTTACTGTTTATAAGTACTGTTTATGAATTTAAAAATATATAAGTAATTTTTGATAACAACTCTCCCACAATCATATAATCTTAACGACTTCATAAAAGCACTTCTATGCAGAGCATACGTTTTAAAGCTTTGGTTGTAAGCTCAAAAGTACTACGTCTGAAAGTTCACAAGTTATTCTGCTTTATGACATATAAAATGTGTTAGAGTTTGCTTCATTTAAAGTGAACCATTATGTTCCAACACACTCATAAAATCACAGTTCACAGAGTGACAATAAAACATGTTTGCTACTTATATTAAAACTTGTAATGACATTTTCCAGTGCCTTGAGAATTCGTTCTCTAAAACACGGGGTTATTCTTGAATTTATATCGTAATATATTATGTGGAATTATATGGAGTCGTACATTTAGTGCCATAGAAAATGGTACAGTTGTAGTATTAAAAAAAAGTATATTGCAATTTTTTCAGTTATACTTGTAGAATGTATTACCACCTACCACATACCAGGTATTTTAATTTATTTATATTTACCTTTTAATTTATTTATTGTGTTTACGATTATGATGGCATAAAACCTTTTTGTATAACCTACGCAATTATACACTTTCATTTGTTTTATAATCAAATCATACGATGTAATTTTTCTTTTGTTTTTCTCAACTTTTTAGCTTACGAGGGTACATTGAAAACGTCCTTTTTTATTTACAAAATTCCTAACTACATTTTCTTGTGTGCGTGATAAATAGTTTCTGAAAAAAAAGCAGTGTACCATGTTTTGGAGTTAAAATTACTCCATTTAATAATGTTTTGATTTTGATAACTTTGCAGCTATTTATATCGTCATGTGAATGTTTTCACAATACCCTCTAACTTCTAGAAGACAACTGTTATATTTTCTGGGACTGCCTCTATAAAGGAATGGGAAGGCATTTGATTGGTCTCACTATAACTATTATGATCATGTTCTAGAATAACCTCGGGTGTACAGTCCCTGAGGTAATACCGTATAAACTTACATAATTGCGGTAACCTTTTCGTTATGGTTGAATGAATAGAACTATTCACCATGGGGTGCTTTTAAAATACATGTTTTTAAATTACTTCAGTACTAACAAAGTGTGGCTGGGGCTCCCTTTTAAGTATCAACAGGCACCTGTGACAGGGTATCCCGCTCTTCCTTATCTAAGTTTTAAAATTATATTAAATACAACATGCTAGTAAAAGCAATTCTTAATTAGTCCGGAATTACACACACACATATCACCAAGTCCCTAACGGGGTAGGCAGAGAGTATAGAGCGCCAGTTCTCTCTAGACTCACATACCTCTTTCGCTTCGTCCACATTCATCAGTCCTTCATACATGCTCGTCGGTTTCGAGTACTCTTAACGTTCCCGTCCTTCAGAGTATCTATTTGATCCAGGTAGTTGGAACGTGGCCTTCCTCTGCCTCTTCTTGCACACAATTTTGCTTTGTATATCTGTTTCGTCAATCTTTCTTCACTCATCCTTTCTATGTGTCCAAAGTCCGGAATTATCTTAAACGAAACCGTTTTTAGGAACGACTGTAAGTTATTTAGTGTTTCTTTTGTGTTTACCCAGCGTTCAACATAAATAGCATACTCCGTAAACAACGAGTGTGCTACGCCCGTAGCATTAACTATGATTGCTACGACGTAGAGGGCTGCTTGTTACTTGCTACGAACAAAAAGATTTTAGATTTCTGGTTGCATCGTATAATTGTGTTTAATATGCTTTTAACGACTTCATAGCCCGCCACATTTTTTTGTAGCCAAACATTTGTTTTATGCACGAACGTTTTACGCGTTATTTGTAGGTAATCGGTGCCATCTGTGAGTAGCGACCGCAGTAAAGTTAATGGACTTGTAATAAAGCCGGAAGTGTGTGACAGTAAGACTCTGCTTTCCGCATTTATGTGGTGCATAACTGTGACTGTTTGTTATCCATTATACGGGATTGAGGATATAAAATTAGCAATTAAAAATAAAAATTTTCACAAGCCACAGACAAGTATGAGAAAGAAGTATACATTTAAAGTATTTTAAAGTATCGATTTAGTTATTACAATAATTTATGTAAATACTTTACACTTAATATTTCTGCCCCTCAATAATCATCATCTTTCAGAGTGGATTTTCACACCTTTTCGCCGGGTGAATACAAAAATTTTATTGAGCCGGAAATATTGTTTAAAGCTAAGTAGATTTCTATGGAACGGATTGCTTAAGCTATTATATTACGATATAACGTACCACAGACTTAATAAAGTAAAGCTCTAGGATTGAACTAAATGAAGCAGAAACATATTACATTCGAGTACTTAAGAATAAAAGCTCGCAAACCCTTTCATTCGGTTGTATATCGACTCGACCATAAAATGAATCGACTTTTACGTTGCGACTAGGTGTATTGATGAATTTACGAAGCAACCTCTCCCATGACGGGTCACCTAGAAAGTTGGGAAGAGCGCGTTGCACGTCATCTTGCAAATACGAAGTTCATTTTGGCTGGTGCGTTGATTTCTATTTATTAGTGTAAAGCCGTGTTGGCCGAGTGGTTCGAGCAGTTCCCTGCGACACAAAGACCGCAAGTTTGAATCCCGACTTTACCAATGAGTTTTTCTGACCTTAAGTACAGTGATTAGTCACACCACGAGCTTTACGGTGAAAGAAAACATCGAGAGGAAACCTGCATACTTCTGAGAAGAAATTCAAAGGCGTATGTATAGTCGTGCTAGAGTAACGGCGATGGACTCGCCATCTGTCACGTTGGCACCTAATATAATACCTCTGGCGGAAAGTCGGTGTGTGAGTATTACATATACACCTCTGCCTGCCCCTTACTATAATATATACTTAATATATTTATATTATTATATATTATTATTATTAGTGTAAAAAAGGCTGTTAAAACTGTTCTAAGTAAATAAATTAATAATTAAATTAGAGAACGTTAAGAAATACAATAGATTATAGTAACATTGAGGGTATTTTAATGCTAATAGAAGAAAGCAAGAATAGTTTCTTCCAGCTTAACCAAAAAGTCTTTATCTACTATAAAATTCCCTGGACCTAATACCAGAGGACTGGATACTGAGGACCTGGTCCAGGTCCTCAGTAGAAGGTGTTAACAGCTAAATACGCAGTACACACAAAGGGGCGAGCAAAGCGCTGGGCTTGACAAACACTATTCATGCTGGCTAGCGTTGTTTACAGATAATTTATTATGGACCATACATTGCCAGTCTATCTTATAGATTGTGCAGCCTACGACAATATTGACTTTGCGATGTACATGCACATATGCGGGATGTGTGGTAATGAGGTATTGTGTTCCTATTTGGTTATAGGCTACTGAAGATAATTAAGTTTAAGTATAAACTTAACTAAAACGACTTATATACTTAAAATTCTGCATTTACATACTTATGAAAATAATAAGTTTATCTCTAAAACAATCCAAAGGCTGGCTCGAGAAGATGGCAAGCGGCCCGATGGTCTGACACTGGTGTCCTAGCGGCTGGGACGGCCCTTAGTGTGGGATGCTACCTGCGTCGACGCTCTGACCTCCCGAAGACATCGGTGGCTGCCGGCGCCGCGGCTGCTCGGTAGGAGCGCGTCAAGAGGGCTGGCAAATATTTCGCTCAGCGAATAAGCATTGCCATACAACGTGGCAATGCCGCTAGTCTTCTTGGCACCCTTCCGCGTGACACAGATTTGGGTATTTTTTTCATTCATTCTATTTATAGTTAGTTTATATTTATTATTACTTTGTATTTCATATAGACTTAATGAATAAAATTTTACCATTAAGTAAAATATTTTTAGTAAATTTATTTATTTATTTAAGGCCACTTACATAGTAGACACTAAATATAACTTACAACTAGATGTTAAATATTAGTTGAATGCCACTACATTTACAAGTGGCGACAGCATGCACACAAATTAATAAGGAGCACAGAAAAATGTGGATAGATAATAATAATAATATAGGTTTATATCTAGAAATATATGAAAAAAGGTAGCTAAATTAGGCAGTTTAACATACACAACATAAAAATAATGAAAAACTAAAATAAAACAATAAACATTATAGTCCCAAAGATATATATTACCATAACACAAGCTTTGCTTAATTTGGGACTAGGTCAATTTGTGAGAACGCAAGTTCTCTCTAGATTTACTATCCTCTTACGCTTCATCCACATTCATCAGTCTCTTCAATACATACTCGCCCGATTCCAATAAGTTAAGTTGACGTTCGCATCCCACTAGTTGTGTCCCACGGTTTAAATCTCATAATATTTGATTACATTGGTATTTTTTTCTAATATAAAATATACACTATGTGTTATCCAGATTATAAATCTATCTACGTCTGTGCCAAATTTCATACAATTTCGTTCAGTAATTTTGGCTTGAAAAATGAATAAACATACTCAGAAGCTTTCGCATGTACGAGTATAATAGTAAGTTTCGCACCTATCAAGATTTTACTACATCTTTGTCCTGCCTTTCAAGGGGTGAATCTTGAAGACATATTTCAAGAAAATTACTTTATTTTTACGAAAACTATCATACCCATGTACCATTAGAACGTCAACTGACACTTTGAGTCGTAGAGCTTAAGCCAATGGGAGGTTGACATCGCTTTTGCTCCAGGCGGGGTCGAGACGCGATCACTTTTTATTGACGTTGAAACGAATTGGACTAATGTGATCTTGCGGTTTCACTACGTGCGTTCCAATATATACATATATAATTCTTCTTTACGTGAGCTTGTCACGAAACTCCTCTTGAATGTTGTACCGATTTGGATGAAATGTATGTGTTTATATCTGAGTGGGTCCCTGGATGGTTATAAAATACATTTGGATCCAGTAGATACCGTCGTGTTTTGGTGGCTTTTATTTTTTCACCCAAGCGAAGCTGGGCGGGACAGCTAGTAGTAGAATGGAGAATTCCGACTTCACAAATGAATTCTTCACAATTCTTTCTGAATTTATGTATAGTGATCTATCACACCACGAGGAACATATCGAAAGGAATCCTGCGTTTGAGAATAAATTCCAGAACGTACATATATACGTCTTTTTATGCTTGAGAAACGGCGATGAACTCCTAAATATATCTCTGGCGAAAAGAGGACGTTGTTAAACCTGCTTCACTCTTCAGGGGGTATTCAGGGGTGAGAAAAATATAAAATAGATGGCAGTTCTATATAGTTTAACGTTTACCGACAAAGATAGTTCGATGGAAAGTACATAGCTTTGCGTGTCACATTCCCGCACGCCGATGTCTTCATCTCGACGATATTGGAAAATTCCGCGAGGAATTATTGTATGGCGCGACGCAAGCCCTCAATACATCGACGGTATTCCTTGTTTGTAGTTACGACGGAAAACTAATATCAAGTACCTACGTCATTTTCGTGGCGTTATTTTGGTTCTCAGAACAATAACTATAGTTATTGTTCTGAGTTTTGGTTTCATTTTTCTGACACATTCTAAGCTTTTACTACAGTGTAATACAAATTTAACTGTCGTGGTATATATATGACGACATATACAATGACGACGGTCTGGTCTAGTGGTTAGAGCTCCTGACTGGGGTTCGAATCCCGCTGAGGGCAGATATTTGTGTGATGACCACGAGTATTGGTACCTTAGTCTTGGATGTCCTATGTATTTATGTATATATCTATCTATATAAGTAAATATATCGTTGTCTAGTTACCATAACACAAGCTTTGCTTAATTTGGGACTAGGTCAATTTGTGTGGAATTGTCCCAGGTATTTTTATTTATATATACATATATATATAGAATTCCACACGCCGAAGCCGAAGCCGAAGCCGAAGCCGAAGCCGAAGCCGAAGCCGAAGCCGAAGCCGAAGCCGAAGCCGAAGCCGAAGCCAATGCCAAGCCTGCCAATTTCTTGCCTGCCAGCGCCAAGCCAAATCGGGCCAGCCAATAGAGTCAAGCCACGACTAGCAAGATTTTCGGTCTGCCAAGCCGTTGAAAAGAGAACAGTTTGTGATGTGACAGTCGCATGGCGATTGTTAACTTTCAAGGGTGATGTGTCAGAAAAACCAGACTGATACAGGCTGCCCATGAAGATACAATAGTCTTTCCTGCCCGTTTCGAGAATAATAAAGATCTAAGTCCTTCGTATTTCCCTTCTGTTTCAAATGATTAAATATTATAGAATGCGTAGGTCGTACTAAAAGTCCTAAAATAAAACTTCCAATGATTTCGCCGAATACAATGCTAAGTGTTCATATACGAGTTGCACAAACACAAAGAAACAAAAGCATTTCATAACTCGAAGGGAAAATAGCAGACATGTTTTTCCCGACTATGTAACTCGTTATATATACGAATACTGAAATAATGCCATCCACTTGTGCCGGAGAGATTTCCTTAAAAGCTTTTCGTGACGAATGTATGAATGATTGACGTACAATAAGGAAGGATGATAAATTTACTCTTCAACTTGGCTACTGAGGGATTGACTGCGAATACAAGAAAACAAATAGACGACAATGTAGCTTATTCATGGCTTAATATAAACCAAAGCCAATGGTACCTTTTTTTATAAATTACTCTCTTTGTTTAGTGTCCTGTAGTTCCACTTGGGTTCAATTAATAAATATCTCTTGAATCAATCTATCTATTGACGAAAACCGTATCAAAGTCAAAAAGTGTTGCTTATTTTAAAAGATCTAAACGTATAGACGGCGACAAACGACTTTGTTTTAAACTGTTTAGGAAAAGCGGTTTCTATACTCTGTATTTTTTAATTCTTCGTCTTTCGGTCTGTCAGTCTGTCTTCCGAATGTTTGTACACGTACCATGCAAAAACTACTGAATATACTTGAATGCAGTTTTCATCGTTGTATTGCTAGAGATTAAACTTGAATGTATATATGATAGGCGCTGCGATCGTGTTCCATATTAGTCCAGACCAACTAAAATTAATGTAAATGTTTATGAGGGCATTCGTTTCCCTTTTACGGAAAAACTACTAGACAAAATTGGATGAATAAATAAATAACTGGGACAATTCCACACAAATTGACCTAATCCCAAATTAAGCAAAGCTTGTGTTATGGTAACTAGACAACGATATATTTACTAATATAGATAGATATATACATAAATACATAGGACGTCCAAGACTAAGGTACAAATACTCGTGTTCATCACACAAATATCTGCCCTCAGCGGGATTCGAACCCGCGACCTCAAGTTTCGCAGTCAGGAGCTCTAACCACTAGACCAGACGGCCGTCAAATGACAATTAATGTTAGCACTGTGGTATATTTATTAGCTGGATTATTACATAGAATATGTTATGTTATAATATCGAAAATTTAAGACGAGAATGATAATAATTGTCTTCCAAGATGTATATTTTTGATCACATTCAATATTGACATCTGTCACCTTAACTTCTTTTCTTATACGTTTGCAAATACGCGGTTCTATTTATTCTTCGTCGCACGCATCTACCAAGACTGTCACGTACCTTTGAAGTGTCACGTCGACCGACACGTATGTCGAGTAAAAAATCAAAGAACTTGCGTAACGTTACGAAAATCTCTCAAAGGGTTTGCTTAATGCCTTCGAGGATAGTGGTAGCTGTTAGTAATTTTGACTTGCGAATAATGTTTTATTAAGAGATACATTATTATAATTATATTTTTACTCAAGACTTTTTACAATCAATAATCAAAATGGTATTCTACTTTCGGTATTAAAAAAAAACATTTGTAAGTTGTGGGTTCGCATTTGGATTCTCTCCTACGCTTCCTAACCCATCAAATGAATCACATGTTTGTCATGAGATCAGCCTGTGAGACGTAGCTTTATAACAAACAATTCGCATTACACGTACTAATCTGTTTCACGCATATATACTAAGTGTAAAGTATAGAAAACTGGCATAGTACTCGTAAAGTCGCTCCGTTGAGTTATGAACGCCTAAAATGAAAAATTGGCTGTGATGCCTTACTCAAACGTTCCCACAGTACACACAGCCTTCGTATATTTCAATAGAAATTTTCAACTAGGAAAGCAGTTCTTGTCAGAAATTTCAATTCTGTCTCAACATTTTCGTGTTATTTATTTATATTTGCGGCCTGGAGAATGCGTTCCGCCGCAGCGCTTTGAGTACTGTGGAAGCTGTAGAGAGGGGTTTTATGAACATACATACTTACATATATCTTAATACAGTCACTCACGAGTAGGTAGGATTTTAGATGCTTTATCCGTATCACTGAGATCACATAGTTGAGATGATTATTCACTTTGTGTATCATACATCAGCCATAATCATAATCACCGTAAACTATAAATGATCATGGAGGTAGTCGAATGATGAATAGGATTCTACCTCCACCTTCTACCTCCCACCACCACCTTCTACCACCGCACCTCTCGCCATCGACGGGGAATTCATCCCCATACCTTGGAACCACAAAGGTCCCGCACTGTGCGCTTCCAAAGGAGTTTTCTTCCGCGAACGCTCAGGCTGTGGAATGAGCTCCCCGTTGAGGTTTTCCCTGGAGAGTACAGCATGGAGTTCTTCAAGAAGGGTGTGAAAAGATTCCTGCAGGGTCGGCAACGCGCGAGTGATACCCCTGGTGTTGCAAACGTCCATAGGCGGCGGTAACCGCTTACCATCAGGCGGACCGCATGCTTGTTTGCCACCCAAGTGGTATAAAAAAAAAAAAAAAAAAAAGGATACCTTCTTGCTCTATCAGTTAGAGGTGAGGTTTCCCTAGAAATATTCCTGCAGGGACGGCTACGCAGGAGCGATTCCCCTAGCGTTGCAAGTGAATACCGGCGGCGATAACGGTTAGCCATAAAGTGGACCTTGTTTGCCACCTTTGTGGTATAAAATATATATATATATATATATATATATGTCGGAACTCAGGGGAGAGAGCGGGAGCGCCGACATCAATTCGGATGGGAATCGGATCGGCGGCACGCTCGACATCAGTGGGAGAGGTTCTGGTACTGGGTACTGGTGTTAGGTTCTGGGCGTAGGTCTCAGGCAATTACACCACGAAGATACAATACGAGAATTGTATGTTTGGTAATTAGCAATCACAAATTCACATAACGATGTTATAAAGTAGGTACTTAATTATCAACAGAGTTGTGTGAACCAACGGTCCCGTTTGGAAGGACCGAACTGTATCGCTCACTGTAATCAACTGTGATGAACTGTGTCTAATGAACTGTTGAACTGTGTCTAGAATTTCTTAAGAAATTGTATTGTCTCTCGTAGCGTGAGTTCCGGGAACTTTTGCTACTTAACCGGTCAATGAAA
>JACCPG010007791.1:0-25996 GCA_016069955.1 Drepana arcuata
TACGTCTTCAAAAATTTTGTCATCGCATATAATTTTTTTAAATAAGCTTAAATTGCTTGGCATGTGCCCGAAATATACTGTTATTATTTTGTTTTTAGATTTCTCACTAAACATTTTTCTTGTACAGGCACTCCGACGCCAAGAGTCCAATGGCTCCAAGGCGAAACGGTTCTCTCAACTTTGAGTGCGGGAGAGTTTCAACCCTCAGCAGCGACGAGATCACTGACCTTAATGATTAAAAACGCTACGAGATCACACTTGTCTTCAGTCTACACATGTACTGCTGATAATACGCTGTTAGCACCTCTACAGAAAACTACTGTCAGTGTGGACTTGTATTGTAAGTAATTGTTTTATTTTGCACTAGCTGCGGCCTGAAGTGTCACTCTTGTAAACTTTTTTTGTGAAACTTAACTTACGACTTATAATAAAAATTATCTGCCAGTTAATATCTTGTCGAAAGTCTTCGGAGATTAGCCGAAAAAAAACGGATAGAAACTCTTTTGTAAAATTTTGATGTTACAAATAAGACCGAAAGACTACGACTCTTTCGGTCTTGGTCGTTTGGCGGAGTGGTTTGATTGCAAGTTCAAATTCCGACTGTACCAATTAGTTATTCTGAACTAAAGTACAGTGATTAGTCACATCACGAGCTTTACGGTACCTGCATCTCATTCTGAGAGGAAATTCAAAGGCTTAGTATAGTCGTGCTTGAGTAACGGCAATGGACTCGCCATCTGTCACGCTGCCACCAAAATATATCTCTGGCGGAAAGTAGGTTGGTGGGACACCTCGGCCTACCCCTTGGGGGCCCTTGAGGAATACGTGAGGATATAAGATTACTATTTTTCAATCAAGAAGTACGGTTACCACTATAGTACAAAGAGTTATGAGGAACAATAACATTTATAAATTGGATGCATTGTTCAAATGATTGATAGGTTTAAATCTATCTACCGTCCAACCATCCCAAGGTCGACTACATTAATCAACTATTGAATAGAATAATCGACTTTAACCTGATGCAAACAAAGATTTGATTTAATGCACTTAATATCCCCAGTTATTATATTTTAGTTTTTTTCAAGAAAACTTTTGAAATTATTAAATTATTTATTAAAAAATAAAGAAAAAAAAGTAATTTATTAATATAAAAATAAATAAAAGAAAGAAAGAAATATAAAATATACAATATATTTGATTATTAATGGAATAAATCGGAATTGCCTCAAGTGGCGGAATTCTATGTTTTCTTTCACGGTACAGCTCGTGGACAGATCACTATACTATTCTACCACACAACTTGCAAAACTTATAAAAACTCATTGGTATAGTCGGGATTCAAACTCGCAATAATTGTATTGCAGGCGAATCTGTGTATTCGACACTCGACCACCAATGTAGCTAAAATAATATTTAACTCTTAAACTTAAATACGTAAACATTGGTCCAAGCCATTCCTATATATTATTGGTATTGTGAAGTAAGCATTAATGTATTTGCTTTTATATTCTGCTGGTATTTTGATGTATAGATGGCGCCTGAATAAAACCAAGCGTTTCACCGAAATTGTATTGGAAATGGAACGGACGTGAATTGTATCATGTTACGAAGAAATAAAATTGAAGTATCTATTTGTAATATAAAAATAATAAAAACATATGAATTATGTATATAATATATGTTATACAATAGATACTGATAAAACACACTTTACCATAAAATATGTAAATGTTGTCTGTATAAGCAGTAAGTTGTTCCGGCTAACCTCCGAAACACGAGAGCGTATGGTTTGAGGAATAACATAGGCTACTTCAATTACCAATATTAATATTAAATACCAGATATAAATGTGTTTTTGCTCAAGCACGACTATGCATATGCCTTTGAATTTCTTATCCAACGCATGCAGGTTTCCTTAAGATGTTTTCTTCTACCGTAAAGCTATATTTAAGTTCAGAAAACTCACTGGTACAATCGGAATTCGAACTTGCGAACTTTGTGTCGCAGGCCTATGTGGTGTTTGTGGTGGCCACCATGGCAGCATTATTTCTATACTCACCGTAGACATACAGCACCATCTGAAAGGCGTATCATTTAATTAGTAAATGAGCCTGATAGTAGAGATGAACATAATAGATAAGCTGGATACGCTTTAGTTCAAATTCATAGCACTATTTTATTATAAGACAGTTTGTATTCAATTAGGAGGTAAATTGGATTAACCACATACTAGTCACAACACCAACTAATGCTGAAACGTGTACATAAAGTTATCTACCAAGCGATTATATAGTACCTAACAGTTATTATATACTGCGCATCAGACGTATGTACTGAATACTATCGAACATAAGATCAATAATTACGTATGTAACAATGATATTCCAATAACAGCATTGCCTAATCTCTGTATACTGTCTAAATTATATATGACATAGCTAAATGACGATTATCGAGTAGTTAAGGAGTAAGGCGTCAGCACGTCAATATTGTACATTTGATTTAAAACGGTAGGTATATCCCAATAAGATTCATAATTATAGTATAGGTAGTTATTTGGCATACTAGGAGCGTAACCATAAAGAAATCACGAAAACTACGTATGTTTGAAAAGAAATTCAAAGACGTATGAACGTTCAGTTCTGTGTTTGGGATTTGATAGACGCGCTCTCTGTAGCTTTGGCGACGATCTCTGGCAAATAAGAACTAGTTTACCTCTGCCTTGCCTTTCGGGGCTTTTTGAGGTGTGAAAATAATATTAAAACAAACATGTTTCCTTTTTTTATGTGTGTGAGACTGTTAATGTTCCTCAATAAACAAAATAAAAATAAACCGATATATTTAAAATAGCTTTGTTGGCATTCAAGACAAATATTTCAGAATTTTGAATGAATAAAGGTATAAAAATTAAGGAGAACTAACTCTGGACTCTCTTACATCGCGCGATGACATGACGTATAAACATGTTTGCTATCGATGACATAAAAATTAATTGCGTTCCTTATAGTGCGGCCCCTAACAGTAGAAATACTGTCGCGGGAACAGCCATTGACAGTAGGAAGAGAGACCGAATTATGGTGCAAGTCGACGGGCGCGCGACCACCGGCTACTGTCACTTGGTGGCTGGGTGGGAAGCAGTTGGCCTCCATAACCAAGGATCGAGTAAGTACTAGAAGATTTATTTCAGTTTGAAAAGCGGCATTTAACAAAACTGCTAAGGTTCAAAAGAAAACACTTGGATTAGATATTTTATTGAATAATAGGCTACTGTTGCATTAAGATGCAACGTTACTCTTGCCGTGCTATCTAGGGTTTTTTTTGTATTGTCTCTCGTAGCGTGAGTTCCGGGAACTTTTGCTACTTAACCGGCCAATGGCGAGACCTAGGCCTCCAGCCAGCTATCTAGGGTAGATGTCATGGGAGTTAATAGAGATAGCTTTACTCTAGTCTTAAAATTATGTTTGTCAGGATTTGGAAGACAACAATGAAACGCAGTCATTGCTGCGGTGGATCCCAGTGAAGGAGCACAATGGGAAAGTGCTTATTTGTCGAGCAGAGCATACGAAGTTCAACCAATCTACAATAGACAGCAGACTTCCACTTAACATATACTGTACGTAAGCTCGAGTACTACAAATGTTTGGTTAACCTTAAAAAATAAATGTATCCACATAATATAAGTCTTACTCCAAGAAGTACAGCTATCAAGAGTTTTCTTCCGCGAACGCTCAGGCTGTGGAATGAGCTCCCCGTTGAGGTTTTCCCTGGAGAGTACAGCATGGAGTTCTTAAAGAAGGGTCTGAAAAGATTCCTGCAGGGTCGGCATCGCGCGAGTGATAGCCCTGGTGTTGCAAGCGTCCATAGGCGGCGGTAACCGCTTACCATCAGGCGGACCGCATGCTTGTTTGCCACCCAAGTGGTATAAAAAAATATATATATATCATCATAAATGTTATATTAAAACTGCTAAGTTGCAATACAATTGATTATATTCTTAAATATAGTTATTACAAGCAGTTTATAGAAAAAAAAAGATATTGAATTTATAATTGGAACATATAGTTTCAATTTCAAAATTACATATATAATTTCCAGTTCCATTGCATTTATTTGCACACACACCACAATCAATATTCTTTTGGATTACAGCAATAAAAATAAAACGAGAAAAGTGTGTGTTCGTTAATACATCTCTGTGTGTATATGCGCGTGTGTGAGAGTGAGATAGCACCCTTATTATACCAGTTTTAAAAATATTGTTGGTTCTTTATTAACATGGTTAACAACCAGTAAAAGCACTATTTAAGTAGACGAAAAAACTTAACCAATATTATTAGGATTATATTAAGCGCGTAACTTTTGTATGAATTACAATATTTCCCAAATGATTGACGTCTGACTTTATATAATTTTCCTTAAGTGATTGTATATCTCGAGTTAGTTCAGTCAGCTGTCTTTCAGAAACATGAAGCTGAAAGGAACAAAGCTAACACAATTTCAAACATTCAGTGAAATTTTAGCTGGACATAATAACTTTTATCAATAGTTGAATATTCGATATGTCTTTTCATTAGAATATCTGCTTAGTTAATAAATGATCATAATTATTTTATCTACTACGTCTATTTTATCTACATCAATATCAGCGACACAAATATCACCATAGTCTATTCTAGATATGTAAATATGTATATAAGAGATTTTTTTTTATCAGATGTGTCGTTTCAAATATTACCTACTTATATACAAAACTACGCGTGTCACGTACCGTTAGCACCTAAATATATTTTCCTTGAAAATATATATATGAATATAAACTTTATCAGATGTACCAGAAGCGAAGATACATCTCGGTGCCAAAATGAACCCGAATGACATTGAGGAGGGCGATGACGTGTACTTCGGCTGCGAAGTCGACGCCAATCCGCCGGCTTATAAAGTCGTGTGGGAACATAATGTAAGTCGCATATTTTCCACCATATCACTGAAATAAATTGGGCGTTTGTTCATTTTAAGTGAAGACGCGCACGCCGAAAGAAGACAGATGACTAAGAACGTATTTTAATACATAGTTTGAAATTAGGTTTTTCAAATATGATATCAATTATTTGGATATATGATATTGAATCATATTGGAACGAGGCTTAACTAATCACCTTCTGTCAATCGAAGAACTCAATAGAAGAAATCATAATATTATGTCTGTAGTGAGGAACGGATCACCGTTTTGTACATTGTATCAACCGTCGAAATCTGTCACATGGAAACCTAAATGTATTTATACACATCTGCCTACCCTTTTGGGAGCCATTGTGAGAAGGTGTGAAGATACAGTTATTAGTAGTAAGCATTGTCCACGAGTTGTATCATATTTCTGTTTAATACTATTTGGCAATATTCACGGTAAATACCTTTTACTAAGCTGAAAATATTCAAATGCAAATTGTCAGTCGGGTTTTGAAAAGCAACTCACGAACTGTTTTGACATTTGACGAGTTCAATAAAAACTTACAAGTGGATTCGAAATGAATGTTGGATACTACCGAAATGAGTTTTCACTGTGGAAATTCATTTCACAGAAAGCATTCATAAAATGTTTCAAGCTACAATATGTAAAACAGATTGTTTAACTTATGAAAACAAATGCACTGTTTGGTCTTGACTTTCGATCGCGTTGATTTAGTTTTAGAATACGTGTTCTAAATTATAAATGACATCAAAGTGTAAATTTTTAATGTATCATATGTTTTTTTTATATAATAAAACATATGACGTTGACACAAGTCATAATATTCCATTCTGTTAATTTTTATGTATTATGTATTTTTTATCACGAGGGCATAAAATTAAAACCTCAGAAATGTTGTTTTATCACTCTTACCGCCATAAGTACCGGTAATTCTGCCCCATAAATACATTTTTCTACAAACTACACATCATCATGCCGAGTCCCTCGTTGACTGCGAAAGGGACTCGGCGTGAAATATAATATACAAAAAAGCATGCATAAAAGATTTTAAATTATTCTCAAGCCCATTCGAGTAACAATTTTACCTACCCAGAACGTCTTACTTCAACACAATCCATCAAGTGGGGTTATACTGACTGGCAATACTAACTTAGCGTTGCGCAACGTATCAAGATACCAAGCAGGCCGGTATACATGCACAGCGTCAAACGTTGAAGGTGATGGAAAATCACTGCCTCTGCAGATGCAAGTTGTCTGTAAGTTAATTTTTTATAGCACTAAGGTAATGTAATAGAGATAAATTTTGCCGTCACTGCAAATACACATTGGTGGACTTTAATTGAGCAGCAGTTAGTCGCCTGTCACCGGGCCATGCCCAAAGCTAGGGTACTTGCAGTGCTAGAGCCAGTTGGCCTAGCATGGGATGGCAAGAAGTCAAATGGACTGTCACTGGCTTGGACTTTGTGAAGACTCTAATATGGATCAATTGTCTACATTTTGACACCGTTCCATTGAAATTTCAGCTTTAGCTGGAATACGTTTCATAGGAATATAGTTATATATTACTCTTATATTATATATACATACAAATCAGTCGAGCCGAGTCCCTAACGGGGTAGGCAGCGAGAATAGAGCGCCACCTCTATCTAGACTTACATACATCTTTCAGTTTGTCCACAGTTATCAGTTTCTTCAGACATGCTCGCTGGTTTCGAGTACTCTTTACGTTTCCATCGTTGTACCTATACATTTCTTAACAATGCCTATTTCTCATACAGACAGACCTCTATGCAGACATAAAGAGATCAAAATGATGGGTGCCGCGCTACAAGAGCCTACTACAGTGATATGTGAAGTTGAAGCATTTCCACCTCCCTCGACCTTTGAATGGACACTCAACAGCTCTGCTGGCTCTATCAAAGTTGATCCTGTAAGTTCTGGCTACTCCGATTAATTATTTTCTTTTTTCTTTTTTTTTTTTTTTTTTTTTTGTATTGTCTCTCGTAGCGTGAGTTCCGGGAACTTTTGCTACTTAACCGGTCAATGGCGAGACCTAGGCCTCCAGCCAGGCACTTTATTTCTAAGCAACACAGCTAAGGGCACCCCCTGTGGGGTACGAACCTCGGCTTAGGGCGTTGCTGGATCGCGAGCAAGGGAGCTGGGCTGGACTGATAATTTATTTAAATATTATTTGGGGGCGGGATTTGCGCGTCTGGCTCGGCGCGGGCCGGCGTTTGCGGCGGGGGTCGGGGGGGAACATTACGGCTTATTCGCGTCGAGCCTCGCCGGCGAGGACGGAACAGTGGTCGGTTTTGTGTAGTGTTGGTATGTTTTTGTCGGGCGTCCTGGAGGACCGTTATGTCGTCATCCGGTTCGATGACGGCATGTTTTGGACGCCTTATCTTCGAGATAAGGGAAGGAGTGTATCGGGCGGCCGATACGACGAGAGGGTTGGGGTGGTTTACAGCAGAATCGAAATGACGTTTGGACAGTTTTTTCAAAAACTGTTTTATAGTTGGGACTTTGAGGTCAACGTGGAGTTGACTATTACGCATGTACCACGGGGCACCTGTGGCTCTCCGGAGAAAACGGCTTTGGAGCACTTGCAGGGGGTTGAGAGTTGACTTGCTAGTATGTGCGAACACTACACCCGCATATGTCATGATTGGTCGAATGCACGTCGTGTAAATCCTCACCTTGGATTTCAATGAGAGTTTACTTCGTGCATTCAACATGCTGTGAAGTCTACCGAGCGCGAAGGCGGCTCGCGCGCGTACCGCCTTTACGTGGTGACGGAAAGAAAGGCGTTGATCGAGGATCACACCCAGGTATTTGGCTTTTTCTTCCCATGGAATGGGTTTGCCGAAGAGGGTGATGGGGGCTACCCGTGGGCGTTCGAGGCCTTTCCAGAATAGAATGGCTGCGCTTTTGGTGGGGTTCACTTCAATTCTCCATTTCCGGAACCACCGCCCCAGGGCTGTGACCGCAGATTGGAGGTTGTCGTGAATTCCCTCGGGAGTTCTACCTTTGTAGTAGATAGCCGTATCATCGGCGAATAGAGCGCTTTTAACTCGTCTGTGGAGGGGAATGTCGCTGGTATAAAGCGTGAATAGGAGTGGCGAGAGCACAGAGCCTTGCGGGACTCCTGCTCGTATGGGATGGGGGGAAGAGAGTGTGCCCTCGACTCTGTAGCGGAAAGAGCGGTTCGACAAAAAGTCCCGTACTATGCGTACTAGACGGTCCGGCACGCCCAACTGGTACAGCTTGTATATTAAGCCGTTGTGCCAGACCTTGTCGAATGCCTTCGCCACGTCGAAGAGGAGCATACCCGTGTTAAAACCGAATTGGAAGCCGCTACTGACGTCTTCCACAATACGGTGAACTTGTTGGACACAAGAGTGTTTGGTTCGAAAACCGAACTGTTGGTCAGGTATGACTTTCTTAGAGTCTGCAAAACTCTTTAATCTATTGTAGATAAGTCTCTCGTAAATCTTGCCAAGGACGTTGAGGAGACTGATGGGGCGATAACTGGAGGCTTCGGTCTTGGGTTTCCCTGGCTTGGGAATACCTATAGCCGTTGCACTTTTCCAGGATTGGGGGAAAAAGTTGTTGCTCAGTGCTGCATTGAAGATGGCAGTGAGCAAAACTATGAGATAAGGGGAGAAGAGTTTGATAACTCTGGTAGCGATCCCGTCGGGACCTGGGGCTTTCCTGGGGTGAAGATCCTTGATCACTTTCCGGACTTCGTCCACCGTGATTGGGGCGATAGGGTGGTCTGGGTGTTCGGAGGGTGGGTGGGATCGTTTGCTTTCGACCTCGGCGTCCACCTTCTTGAGGTGGCGCTGATCTACTGGCAAGGTGCTGGGCGTACATTGAGCCTCGAGACTGTCGGCCAGGCACTCGGACTTCTCGTCGTCGTCAGAGGCGGGCCCTTGATTTGGACGAGTGAGTGGAGGCATGGACGAGATTTTGTCTGATTTCAGTTTCCGTTGGAGATGCCAAAAGGCCAAGTGACTCGGTTCAAGTTCCCCTAGGAACTTGTTCCAGCGAGCGTCTCGCAGGTCTTTCATGCGGTATCTCAGCTTGCGCTGGAGTGACCTCAGAAAGGTGCGGTTCGCTTCAGTCGGGTGAGCTCTATGCGCTCGGAGGGCAGCGTTCTTTTCCGTCACCAGTTCACGCACGTCATCGGGAAGTTTCCAGCGATGGTCTTCCATCACCGGAACTTGTCGTGAACAGGAGTCCACGGCTGACTGTACGTGAGCTGTGAGGGAATCGACCGCCTTTTGAGTGTCGGCTGCCGACTCTATGAGGGGCGGGATACTATCTAAGTGAACAGATGAAGAGGACTTGAGGAGTTCCTCCAGTTTTCTCCAATCTGTTATCTTTTTCTGAGGCGAGGGCTGACCTGAGTCCGGGGGGCCTAATCGGGGGGAGAGCGCTAAGGTCACAGGTCGGTGGTCGGAATCTAATTCGTCGTGCGACCTCAACGAGTGCAAACGAAGGTTTACATTCTTGAGGATCGCAATGTCTAGTACGTCCGGTCGGTGGTTGATATTCTCGGGGTAGTGGGTGGGGTGCATAGGCGCAATGACGTCGAATTGGAGAAGCCCGCTGAGGTCCTCCAATTGGCGTCCTCTGTTATTTCGTGAGTGGCTATTCCAAGCATCGCTCTTGGCATTCAGGTCACCCGCGATAATAACCGAGCTACTAAGGTTGATGAGGGCTTTGATATCCGCTTTGATATCGGCCGTCGAGTTAACTGGGGAACAGTACGCAGAGACTATCGTGATCGGCTGATGGCCAGTCATTCCTAATCGACAGATTGAGGTCTCAATGTGGGAGAGGGTTGGCGGTTGGATCGGTATACAGTGCAGGGACCTCTTGTAATAGATCAAAGTACCACCGAGGGCGGATCGAGATCTATCATTGCGAACTACGCAGTAGTTTGCAATTCTAGGGTCTCGGTGTGATGGTTTCAAGAAGGTTTCCTGCACTAAGAAAACGTCGATCTTGTTGTCGCGGAGGAACGCGGCGATCTCTTCCTTTTGGCTGTGAATGCCGTTGGCATTAAAGTAGCCAATTGAAAGTGATCGGGGTTTGATTCTGCTGCTTACGTTTGAGTCCATTATTGGTTAGACGAGAAGGTAGCCAGGGACTCTGATACATCGGCGTAGTCGCCGAGCACCTTGAGGAGGGCCAGAGGGTCCTTCCGGACGGCCCTGAGGCTTCGTGCCATCTCGTTAACCCGTGAGAGGTTGACGGTGGAGAAAAGATCCGCCAGGAATGCCATGTTGGCGGAGGTTTCAGAGGGGGAGGAAGTGGGCTGGACCGCCTGGGGTCTACGAGGGGGATAAGCAGCCTGGGGCTGGGGCTGTTGAGATTTGGTGGTGGTGAGCGACTGCAGAGGTGTAATCTGCGGGCTCGGGGCCGCTGAGGGGACCGGGGGGGACGCTTGTGGGAGGGGTGGAAAGTCCCTTGGAGGGAGGGCCTTCCACGGGGAAGGTCGAGGTGGGGCGGGTTGCGCGGGGGGGGCGTTACGCCATTCGCGGGCCGCCGCCCTCTTGACCACGACCGGTCTGGGCTTGGGGGCTTTGGGACAGCCCCTGTAATTTGCCGGGTGGCCCTCCTGGCGGCAAAGCACGCAACTAGGGGGCGAGTCGGCGAGTGTGCGGTCCTTAGGGCGCGAGCAGTCGCTCGTCCCATGATCACCCAGGCACTTGACGCACCTGGGTTTCGCGTTGCAGTTACGCGAAGCGTGCCCGTATAGTTGGCAGTTGTGACACTGCCCTATAGGGCCGCCCTTGTGGGGAGTTTCAACCCTTATGCCAGACGGGTGGCATAGGGTTTTAATCTTAAAGACGGCTTTGCCGTCGGGGGAGTTCTCGCAGATGGCGAGAACCATGTTAAATGCCTCTCCGGCATTTTGTCGGTGCATGCGGTGCACCTCCTTCACCGCGACATTCTGAGCCTTCAGATCATCTTTGATCGACTCGGTATCGATTTCGCGTGGGACGCCGCGGATGACGACCCGGAGTAAACGGTCCTCCGGCAGGTCATAAGTGTGGTATTCCACACTTCTGGCCTGCAGGAGCTTGGTGAAGGCTCTGAATTCGGTCGAATTCGGGAGGTGCACCTTAATGCCTTCGGCGGTGGCCGTAGCACGAGTGAAGTTGATTTTGTTGGTTTTGCACCAACCGGAGATTTCCGTCCACTTGGACTTAGTGTGGACGAATACGGGGGGGCACGAGCGCTCCTTCATCGAGGAGGGCCGCGTGGGTCGCGGGACGGGGGAGAGCCGGCTAGCCTGAGTGGCTTCGGCTTCCGGAGAGGCGATGGGACCGGGGGAAGGGGGTGCCGGGGAGGGGGCTGCCGGGGAGGACTGTGCGGAGGGCACGGGTACGGTTTTGGGGGCTTTAGACGGGGGGGAAGGTGAGGTTGAGGCCTCCTTCTTTTTAGCGCGTCTGGCGCGCTTCTTGGAGCCCGTGACGGGCGTGAATTCGTCCGAGGAACCCTCGGACGACTCAGATTGAAGTGACTCCATTTCGGAGTCTACGATAACAGAGTCGGGGGACAGGGGGGAGTCTTGAGCCTTGTTGGCCTCATTGGTGACGTCAATGATAGCGCTCTTGTCGAGCACTGCTGTTGCGTCGGCAGTGGAAGTACCCGCGATTACGTCGCGGGTGAATTCGTCTTCTTTTTTCTTCTAGTGCCATATCCTAATATACCTCTGGCGGAAAGTGGGTGTGTGGGTATTACCTATACACCTCTGCCTACCCCTTCGGGGACCCTTGTGGGAAGGCGTGAGGATATATTATTATTATTATATCCTACCGGACAATAGTGAAAATCTCTCTAAAATATATTACGTTTTCTGTATTTCTTATTAGTTCTTCAGTCCTTGAAATGCCCGTAAATTACTTCATATTTATGGATTTTTTAATTACTTACCTATAATAGAATTTATATGCGATACTATGCTTTTATACTCGTATACATATATTTCAAATCATAATAAATACCTACATTTGATTACGTCTAGTCCTTGAGTGTCCGATAGATTTGATCTAGGTAATTGGAACATGGTCTTGCTCTGCCTCTTCTACACATTTTTGCATTAATATAAGTTTCATCAGCATTTATTTATGACTCTCTAATATATGGCGAAACCAACGAAACGTGCCTTTATTAAATTTTACCGTGAAGGAAAGTTCAAAACGAGACCGTAATAAATTCAAAATTGATTCTAGTACTAGTAGCATTTCCTAGTAGCTTCTTCCCGTTCCTCCGTTGTGGCTGAGTGGTCGCCAGTTATAAGCCTTGCCAATATTTCAAGTTCTAATCCCGACTGTACTAAAGAGAATTTTCTCAATTGAAGAACATTGATCAATCACACCACAAGGAAAACATCTTTCGAGGCCCTACACGTATTGGAAATAATTCAAAGACATATGCTACGGTATTGTGTTTGTGGGGTGTGGGTTGTGCCTACCTATTTATAGTTTAAACGTGTATACAAATGTATTTATATACTAGAAAATAACTTTCGTCTGTTATCACAGTAGTGAATTCAAAACCGTTCGGTCGTGAAACTGCGCCGTATATTAATTTAGGTTGAAAACCAAATCGGGAATCGCCTCTCAGCCACATTCAAAGCTTTGAACTATTGCAGTTGTGTTCACTCAATTTTTGTCTGGTTGTGTATTGTATCTACCAATATAGTCAAACACTTTCAAAGATACAATCATATCATCACGTCAAGGGAGCAACACAGGGGGTGCCCTTAGCTGTGTTGCTTAAAAATAAAGTGCCTGGCTGGAGGCCTAGGTCTCGCCATTGACCGGTTAAGTAGCAAAAGTTCCCGGAACTCACGCTACGAGAGACAATACAAAAAAAAAAAATAGGTTGAAACATTTTTTTTATTTAGAAGGTAAACAGTTTTTTTTATATTTATATGACCAGCTACACGTGTCGTTGTATTTATATGACCAGCTACACGTGTCATCTATATCTATATATATATAGGAGATCCCATTTTTAAACTGACTCATCACGAAATCTCAGGAACTGTAAAGCCGATTGCCTTGAAATTTGGTAAGAGTATTCCTTACGTGGTGTAGAGGTCAGCTTAGAACGGATTTTGTGAAACTCCACCCGGAAGGTGGAGTGCAGGGAGATCCCATTTGTGAACTTACTCATTAGAATATCTCAGGAACTTTAAGACCGATTGACTTGAAATTTGGTAGGAGTATTCCTTACGCGATGTAGAGGTCAGCTAAGAACGGATTTTGTGAAACTCCATCCGCAAGGTGGAGTGCAGGAGATCTCATTTGTGAACTCACTCATTAGGATATCTCTGAAACTATAAGATCGATTGACTTGAAATTTGGTAGGAGTATTCCTTTCGCGATGTAGAGGTCAGTAAAGAACGGATTTTGTGAAACTCCACCCGGAAGGTGGAGTGCGGGGAGATCCCATTTGTGAACTCACTCATTAGGATATCTCAGGAACTATAAGGCCGATTGACTTGAAATCATTGAATCAATATTGCACCCGTGCGAAGCCGGGGCGGGCAGCTAGTATATATATATAGGAGATCCCATTTTTGAACTGACTCATCACGAAATCTCAGGAACTGTAAGGCCGATTGACTTGAAATTTGGTAGGAGTATTCCTTACGCGGTGTAGAGGTCAGCTAAGAACGGATTTTGTGAAACTCCACCCAGAAGGTGGAGTGCAGGGAGATCCCATTTATGAACTTACTCATTAGGATATCTCAGGAACTATAAGACCGATTGACTTGAAATTTGGGAGGAGTATTCCTTACGCGGTGTAGAGGTCAGCTAAAAACGGATTTTGTGAAACTCCACCCGGAAGGTGGAGTGCAGGGAGATCCTATTTGTGAACTTACTCATTAGGATATCTCAGGAACTATAAGGCGATTGACTTGAAATTTGGTAGGAGTATTCCTTACGCGGTGTAGAGGTCAGATAAGAACGGGTTTTGCGAAACTCCATTCGGAAGGTGGAGTGCAGGGAGATCCCATTTGTGAACTTACTCATTAGGATATCTCAGGAATTATAAGGCCGATTGACTTGAAATTTGGTAGGAGTATTCCTTACGCGGTATAGAGGTCAGCTAAGAATTTTGCGGCGGCGGCGTCAGCGGATTTTGTGAAACTCCACCCGCAAGGTGGAGTGCGGGGAGATCCCATTTGTGAACTCACTCATTAGGATATCTCAGGAACTATAAGGCCGATTGACTTGAAATTTGATAGAAGTATTCCTTACGCGGTGTAGAGGTCAATTAAGAACGGATTTTATGAAACACTACCCGCAAGGTGGAGTGCGGGGAGATCCCATTTGTGAACTCACTCATTAGGATATCTCAGGAACTATAAGGCCAATTGACTTGAAATTTGGTAGGAGTGTTCCTTACACGGTGTAGAGGTCAGGTAAAAACGCTCAAATATCAAACAATATTAATGAAAATCGGAAGCCAAGACTATTCCAAATTCGCCTCATTTTCGCTTATTTAATAAATAACGAAATATTCAAAGATTTGTAATGTGATCTTAGGCACATATTTTTGTGCGCTTAAATCGCAAATGCTGGGTAAACCTTACGAGATAGATCAAATGAATGTACTACGGAGTAGTATATCTTCAAATGATCGATATAAAAGTCCGCGATTGTATTTAATTATCTCTAAGGATATACCACCATAACCATTTCTATCTTTTACATTATTATTAGTATAAATTTTGCACCCGTGCGAAGCCGGGGTGGGCAGCTAGTTGTATTTATATGACCAGCTACACGTGTCATTGTATTTATATGACCAGCCACACGTGTCATTGTATTTATATGACCAGCCACACGTGTCATTGTATTTATATGACCAGCTACACGTGTCATTGTATTTATATGACCAGCCACACGTGTCATTGTATTTATATGACCAGCTACACGTGTCATTGTATTTATATGACCAGCTACACGTGTCATTGTATTTATATGACCAGCCACACGTGTCATTGTATTTATATGACCAGCTACACGTGTCATTGTATTTATATGACCAGCTACACGTAGCTAGTATATGTTTCTACGGTTTCACTTAACAAAATATTTTTTACAGGATCGATACACGATAGAGGATAAAGAAGGCAAGTCTGTACTCACTTACACGCCAGTAGCAGACGTAGACTATGGTACACTAGCCTGTAGAGCGACCAACTTAGCTGGACAGCAGGCCACCCCGTGCCTGTATACCTTGCTCCCGGCGACCAGACCAGATCCACCATCGAATTGTACAGTGTATAACCTGACCGATGACTCACTCGATATGATTTGTACTCCAGGTGAGTTCAACAACGCCTAAGCTTGACGTAAATCGCTATTGATACTTGAATACATATATCTTTATAAAAATATATTACATCATATAAGAGCCGTGGTGGCCGCGTGGTTGGATAAATCGTGCACAACAAACAGATTCTAAGTTTGAATCTCAACTGTACCAATGAGTTTTTCTAAACTTGAGAACAGTGATTAGTCACGCCAAAAGCTTTACGGTAAAGGTAAACATCGAAAGGAACCCTGTATATGTTTCAGAAGAAATTGAAATATGTATGTAGGTATAGTTGTGCTTGAGAAGCGGCGATGGACACGCCATCTATTACGTTGGCACCTAAAATATATAGCCGACAAATAGTGAGTTAAGACATACGAGTAGCTAACTTTAATTTGAATTGAGACTGAACTGGCTACGTTAAGTGTCACTGACAAATTTACATTCGCGAGCTTAAATGCCTCTATTTTCAGGCTATGAAGGCGGCCTTCACTCTGTATATATAGTAGAAGTGTGGGCTAGCGACGGCCTGGTTGTGAATGCGAGTAACGCAGCAGCCTTCTGGAATCTGCGGAGATTGGGAGCTGATAGACAGCTTAGGCTTGTTGTGTACGCTGCTAATGCTAGAGGGAGGTCTGAACATATGATTTATACTGTCGAGACTGCACCGAGGCTGGCGCCGAGGACTGGTGAGAATAGTTTTAAAATATATTCTTTTGGGCATTGTGATGGCCTACTGATTAGAGTGGACTAAAAAAATTCAACACCTCTTGCAAGATGTATACAGTACATACATACATATCATCACGCCAAGTCCCTAACGGGGTAGGCAGAGAGTATAGAGCGCCAGTTCTCTCTAGACTTACATACCTCTTTCGCTTCGTCCACATTCATCAGTCTCTTCATACATGCTCGTCGGTTTCGAGTGCTCTTAACGTTCCCGTCCTTCAGAGTCCGATCTATTTGATCCAGGTAGTTGGAACGTGGCCTTCTCTGCCTCTTCTTGCACACACTTTTGCTTTGTATATCTGTTTCGTCAATCTTTCTTCACTCATCCTTTCTATGTGTCCAAACCAACGTAACATGCCTTTCTTCATCTTTACAATCACGCCCTCATTCACGCCAGTTGATTTGCGAATCTCTTCATTGCGGATTCGATCTAATATCGTTACGCCGCACATTTTTCGAAGAGATCGCATCTCGACTGCATTCAAGCTATTTTCATACTTCCTCTGACATACCCAGGATTCGCTGCCATACAATAAGGTAGGTACCAATATCGCGTTGTGGACAGCAACTCGAGCATTCTTGCTCAGACTTTTACTGCCCATCAACGCCGACATGGCTCCATTCACCTTATTTCCGGCAGTTATCCTTCCTCCTGTATACAGTGATTATATATTAGGTAGCTATAACTTAAGTACAATGTTCATACATAAGGCCTTAAGGTGATGGTGAAATATTGTGCGAAAATCGGCAAACGCTTTCCTAGAAATTCATCGACCTATCGTCGTGTTGACACCTTAATATGTATACTTAGAATATATATACGATTTCGGTTACTAAGACTGAACTGAAAGTAGAACCGGCTCCCTACTCTCTCTCCCAACCCCGTGAGGGGCTCGGCGTGATGATATTAACGATTTAAAAGCCATTAGACTTATTAAACTTACGCTATTAATTATCATCACATTATGAATAGAAGCCAATGCTGAATGCATAATAATTAATCACAATTAGTTGTGCTCCAGTGTCAGTAATGACAGTAAATTATTCATGGGTCGTATCGGTTAAAGTATCAGTACAGCGACCGCGGTAAACATGAATTATTTTCTAGTCACGAAAGTTAAATAGGTGCAGGTAGATCTGCACCTAGTTTAAAATATTTATTTATGGTAATTATTTTTTTGGTACATAGATTTTCTTTAAGTATTATAATTGTTTGCACCCTTACAGATGCAACGTAAGTACTCGAATTATATGCTTATGTTGCTGTAAACTTAGTATATCTCAGTACTGGGCAACATGTTGATATATTAACTTAATTATTAGTAGGTTTAAAAATATATGATTTAGAGCCGTGGTAACCGAGTGGTTTGAGTAGTTGCCTGCAACACAAAGATTGCAAGTTCGAATCCCGACTGTACCAGTCATTAGTCACACCGCGAGCTTTACGGTGAAGGATTGCATCGACACATAAAAATAATATAAAAATAAAATCCATACTAAAAATAATGAAATCTATCCGTACCGAATCCAAATCCGAAATTCGTACAGACCGCAGACGACCGTATAAATTGACCTTTGGCTGAAATCACTAGGCCATTATGGCTTATATAAATTATATTTTTACACGGCTTTATTTTTATATATATTGTATATTCTTTGCCCACAGAAGCACAAGAAGCTTGGGAAGTAAACTGGGCTTTGGGAGGAGTAATGGGCGCAGCGCTGACTGTAGCCATTATTTTATGCATGGCCTTAATCGTAACAAGGCTGCGGCAAAGGACGAGGGATTATGAAGGTTTGAGCTCGTTTTTATATTCAAGGACTAGCCGAGCACCACAGTTCCACGTAAAATTTTATTGTCTCTACTAATATTATACATGTTCGAAGCATTCTATTTTTGTATAGGTATATATAATTAACATGCCTATATGTGACTCCAGCTAATCAAACTTTGTGCCAAATTTTATTAAATTCCGCTTAGATGTTCGGGCGTGATTAACTTACCAACAATTCTATTCATCCAAACTTGCACACGTATAATATAATAATTGAAAATAACAATTATACACTTCGCAAATTTTTGCTGTACAGTAGTGATAGTCAAAACAACCAACTGACTAATGACTAAAAGCCATGACGTACGAGTTATTCCTCTGGGCTTGCAAGCGAATTTAGATAGCGGTAACCGCATAGCATGAGGCAGGTTGCAATCTGGTTTGTCACCATAATGGGTTTATATTAGATCTCTATCCCAAATAAATGCGCGACGGCAACTGCTTCACTGGCTTTATGCTATAATAACGTTATTTGTGTACCTAACGAAAATTGCCTACTGTAATCTAATGGCGTTGCCTTAACTGCCCATATCTGTTGGGTAGCAATATATTAAGGTTATTTCTCGGTTCATTGGATATTATTTCGATATTATGCCGAAAAGGTTTTTTTACATTTATAATCTGATTATATCTAGGTTAAGAAAATGGCATTCTTATATAGGTTATGAAAGTTATGCAAGGAGAGTTAATTTGACGACGGTATTTGGAAATACCGCTTTAAAATATTGTATGAAATATTATGGCAATTGGCAACGAGAAACATTTTTATAAAAGTTAATTTATAGTTTAAATTCTTTTTTCACCATTATACGTTAATGGTACATAATGTATAATGATAGTTATTCCCTTTTTTCCTCTGCAGTTACTCTGCCTACGCTGAAAAATCAGAAAATCATTGCACCCAAGCGGAACTCTCCACATGGACCGGACGAACGCAATCCGGATTTAATTCCACTGAGCAAAGGTAGGCATTCGAATACCGAAATATATTATGCCTTATCTGTTATAAATTCTATTATTTATTATACGCCATTTTGAAATATTCATTCGCTACTAGCACCTAAACCGAAACGATTTGGAAACGCGATTTTGCATGACGCGCGTACTGAATTTAAATTATAAAGGCATAATTATAATTATTCTATTTACACATTTTAACTGTTCTTAATAAAGTATTTCTAAACACTCTGGATGTAAAAAAACTTACCTTTCTTATAATATAATATAATATATAATATATCCTCACGCCTTCCCACAAGGGTCCCCGAAGGAGAAGGCAGAGGTGTATAGATAATACCCACACACCCACTTTCCGCCAGAGGTATATTAGGTGCCAACGTGACAGATGGCGAGTCCGTCGCCGTTACTCAAGCACGACTATACATACGCCTTTGAATTTCTTCTCAGACGTATGCAGGATTCCTCTCGATGTTTTCCTTCACCGTAAAGCTCGTGGTGTGACTAATCAGTTAATCACTGTACTTAAGTTCAGAAAAACTCATTGGTACAGTCGGGATTCGAACTTGCGACCTTTGCGTCGCAGGCAACTCGCTCAAACCACTCGGCCACCACGGCTCTGGCAAGTTAATTAATTAAATAAACTTACTAATAAATACCTTAAGTAATACACCTAATTCATTTTTATCTTAGGAGCTTGCAGGAGCCTATAAAGCCAATTATATGCGCATGGTTGTAAGGGGGAGTTTATAAGTGTATGTCAGCGAAGCTGTGTGAGCATGTGTACCTACTATATTCGTTCTAAACACAAAAATATCGGATGAAAACCAGTATGTCTTTGAGAGAAATTCCAAGTAGTATGTAAAGTCGTGCCTCACGATCAGCGACTAACCCATTAGCACCGTAAACGTATATGTCCGTCTGACGAAAACAGTGTGCTTAACACCTCCTTTTCAACTTTCGCCACGCAAACGGCGTGAACGAGGGTGTGTTTGTAAATATCAAGAAAAGCATGTTATATTAGTTTAGACACATAGAAAGGATGAGTGAAGAAAGATCAAGAGTCAAATTGAATTTGTAGACGCCTCTCAGCACGACTCTCAAGTAAGACTACACTAATGTACTTTAAGATTTAACTAAGGGCCTTAATACTAGGAACTGGCAGCTTGTATTTATTTGCAATGCGCAGATCGATGTTTGCAGTGGGTAGGTTGTCGGTTAATTAGCTTACTTGCAGTTTCCAGTCACGGATTTTCACGAACAAAGTTTCTTGGATGCAATACAGTCTTTGTGCAACCTTTTTGGTTCCCGGTTAATTGCATTTGTATGCAAATTACTTTAAGTTATTAAAAAGAAAAAGCACATTCATTATATTGAGTTTGTTTTGAATTATATTTATCCTCAATTGCCATACAACAGGCATTGCCACGTCGGATTTGCGACATTCGTTATTTGCAAATACATATAGTTTTTTACTTATCGTATAAACATAGATTTTTCATTAAGAGAGGTAGGGCATAACGGGTTTTACGTTCGAATTTGGAGCTGCCCGACTGGGGCAGGACCTCCACCTTATAGAAGTCCGTAGCCTAATAACATAGTTTATTGTGTTGTGTTCCTACGCTATAAATAAGGTTTCTAGTAATGAGCTCGTTGGGGCGAGGGGAGGATTTTTACACTGTGTTGGAAGTAGAGGTATTAAACCCATTATGCTGCCAACACACTAGAACTCACCGAACACAGAGTGGCAACGCGCAAGTGATACTGCGGTATCGTGAGCGTAAATAGGCTACGGTAACCGTTTCCCATCAGGTGGGCCGTATGCTTGTTTGCCAGGCATGTTGTATATAAAAAAACACGTATTCTCCCTGTTTTTAAGCATATGACAATGTGTGCATTAACAACTGTCGAGTATTTTTACTTAATTAAAAAATAAATTTTTATCGATGTACATATAAATGTTTATAAGCACATCATATCAATAAAATATGAGTCACATGAAATTATTAATTTTGCTATTATTATTTTTCAGTACAGTTGTAATACGATGCATATCATATGAACAACACGATGTACGATGCGTTAGTTTTGAAGACAGGTTGACCATAGAACATTTGGGAATAAATGCATACAAATTTATATTAATACGCGTTGTGTCAATATGATACGACGGTGTAGATGAATAGTTGAATTTAAACATTGTCGAACATAAATAAACATATATAAATCATCGTCGTATCCATCATACGCATATACATACAGCGTATTAATACGCGTTGCATCAATACGATATTTATTCAGGAATAGTTGAGTTAAGTACATTTTAGCAGTTAATAAACTATATGTAATTTGAGCAGGATTAGCGGAGTGCCCGCCCGAGCCTCCTCTATATTCTGCGGTGGTAGCTGAAGCAAAGAACTCTAACAGCGCTCACAGCTTGCCCCGCACTCAGTCGCCGAGCACGCCAATATCACCACACGCTCACACTGACACACAGGTTAGCTTACTAACATCTTATCCCGAACGAGTAAGCATGGAGTTAATGCCACTGGCTTGCAAGCGTCCATAGACGGCGGTAACCGCTTACCATCAGGTGGGCATGCATGTTTCCCACCCAAGTGGTATAAAAAAAATAGTTATTACTGTGCCCCGCGCTATAACTTACGTGAAAACATACATATCATCACGCCGAGTCCCTAGCGGTAGACAGAGAGTATAGAGCGCCAGTCTAGAGAGAAGACTTACAAACCTACGTGAATAAGCGTTCATTTATCGATTTTGTTTTTGGAATACAACCTTATGCTATGGGTTATACAGCTAATAATCTGTCTCCCTGCAGAATATCATCCAGTTCCGTTCAGTATATTTTGTGAGATGGAAGAAAAAATATTCTCACAATCTTTTGCTCTTTATAATATTAAGCCTGGGACAATTCCACAATTGATCTAGTCCCCAATTAAGCAAAGCTTGTGTTATGGTAACTAGACAATGATATATTTACTTATATAGATATATATATATATATAGATATATATATATATATATATATATGTTATGTATTTAAGTAAATGCAATACAAAATGCAATGCAATAAAAATATATATATTTTATATATATTTTATAGAATTATATATATATATATATATATATATAAATACATCATCCAAGATTAAGGTACAGACGTGTTCATCACACGAATATCTGCTCTCAGCGGGATTCGAACCCGCGACCTCAAGCTTCGCAGTCAGGAGCTCTAACCACTAGACCAGACGGTAGTCAAATATAAATATTAGTAGGATCAATGTCTTTATACGCCATCTAAATGTACTTCAGCGCTTAAATCTTGACTTGCTTTCTGTCTTTGCTTAAGCAGATATCAGCTATAGCGTTCTTAACTCGCAACAGCTGTTATTAACGGTTACCATTAACTATTGGTAGAAGTAGATCATTTAATAAAACTGATGATGATAATGACGATAGTAAAATTATTTATTATTAGAATCCCGATGTAATTGTCATTTTATATCAAGCCTTAGTACATAATTGATATTGGTTCCTAGTAATTAATTATTATTAATTCGCGTTCGCCGAGTGCTATAAGACCGCCAATTGTACTTTGTGTCTATGATGTAATATGGTGTCTATGATGTCTTGTTGAAATATGGTTTACAACAAAGTATATATAAATATAACTACTCATATTCACAGGTATTTCAATACACACAAGGGAATGCAAAAGGCCTGGCAATTCGATCACAACCTTATCAACCATTTATTGAAGCGATTTACGGCACTTTTGACTCCCCTGTAGCTTCATCACTACATCTTATCAAACTAAGTCCTCCGCCGCGTCTATCAGTCTGTCCACGATTTATTCCCACTGAACGGATTTCCATGCAGCTCATCAATAGATAGTGATTCACAAGGAAGGTTTAAGTATTCATACATGCTCGAAACCGGCGAGCATATATGAAAAGACTGATGAATGTGGACGAAGCGAAAGAGGTATGTAAGTCTAGATAGAACTGGCGCTCTGCTATCTCTGTCTACCCCATTAGAGACTCGCCGTATGTATGTATGTTTAATTTTTCTATAATTTGTTAATGTTTTATGTGTATCGGTTGAAATAAGCTGATGCGATCCTACGACAGGGTCACTAGTTGTGGATAAAGCAACCAAGTAATTTATTTTCCTAAATCCCTACTAATATTATAAATGCGAAAGTAACTGTCTGTCTGTTACCTTTTCACGCCTAAGCTACTGAACCGATTTTAATTAAATTTGGTACAGAGATAGCCTAGAGCTTGAGGAAGGACATATTGTATAGAAGTTTCGTCATTTTTGAAGCCAGAAGCTTGAAACTTATTTTTTTGGCTCTTGATTACATATAAATTAATATTACATTCTAAGTTTGTAAAAATTTTACCCTTAAGGGGGTAAAAGAAAAATAAAATTAAATGCTGCATAATCACTTTTCCGCGCGGACGAAGTCGCGGGCACAGCTATAAATAGCTAGCTAAAAATAGCAGCTATAAATATTTAGTTATAAATAAAAAGTTTTTAATACAGGTCCCGAATTTCACTATGAAGCAGAAAAGTTATATACATATATATAAACGATAAAAAATTATACCAAGTCTACCGTTATACCAACTACGTGGTGTCCTGACACATTACTATGTACTTCCCTATCTGCACTTACCTACTTTACTTAATTGGATTTCAGAATGAGTCCAGTCGTAATGCTGCTATAAACGGCGCAATTAGATCACATCGCGAAGTGGTCACTACGAGGACGCCTCTACTAGCGGCGCATCAAGAGAGTTGTGTTTAATATGAATGTTCATTTTATATTGCCAAATTAATACAAACAATATTATTTTTAATTATTATCTGGTATTTTTTTTAAGTTTAAAGGTGATTGGGGCGATTCAGAATCAGCTGTTAAGTAATTCAACATAAGAAATAAAACATGTCGTAATCCTCCGTACCCTCAGTTCTCACTAGTATCATAAAGTCACTCCAATTGGATCGAAACGTCAAGATTTTTATATTTTTTTGTATACATTAAAACCTTTTTACTCATAAAGAGCTCTTTTGTTTTATAAAAGACTAGCTGTGCCCGCGACTTCGTCGGCGTGGACGGCTTTTTATCTTTCGTAAAAATGTTTTTTTTTTCAATAAAAAGTATCCTATGTTACTTCTGTAACTCTCCTGTCTATGTTCTCCAAGAATATGTGTACAAAGTTTTATGATGATCGGTTTAGATGTTTTTACGCGAAAGCGTAACAAACAAACTTACATTCACATTTATAATATTAGTAAGGATAATTTTACAGTGAGTGTAAGTTATCCATTCATAAAACAAGAAACTAGTGTAATTTTGTTTATTAAATTCTAAGTTCAAAAAACGAAAAATTGTTGACTGACAGTATTGTCCGATCCATTATTTTTATTACAGTGATTTTTGTTTCCTTTTTCATAAATCCATGAATAGTGCATAATACCTGTTTATATAATGTTAACCTATTTAGCTATTATTTCGAGATAATGACTGATGAACAAATCGTAAGAGAAATTATTTAGTTAATTATATGTTCTTAACATAGTTAGACTCTTCAAGAGAGATAAGGGAATGGCTCTAAGCTAATTTAGAAGTAATAAATATAAGCTCTGTTTATTTATTTGATTATGTACACAAGTGTTATTTTTGTCTTTGCACTTCTTAGTAGGGGCTCTTGGCATAGTTGCGACGTATCTGATCTGCAAAGTCGTCTTCAAATGGTCACCACGGTTACACTATTACAATATCTTAGAATTATGTACCAACTAATAAAATCCAGGCCATTTTTCGCTTCGCAAAGGTCTCTTTTTCATCTACCTTGAGATTCGTATCGTTAGCGATTTTACGCTCCGTTATACGTAAATAATTATGGCAAATGTATATTATTATTATTATTATTATTATATCCTCACGCCTTCCCACAAGGGTCCCCGAAGGGGTAGGCAGAGGTGTATGGGTAATACCCACACACCCACTTTCCGCCAGAGGTATATTAGGTGCCAACAATGTATATTATTTTTAGTGTTATTGGAGCTTTATAAATTCTGACAATTTGAAAAACATTTAAAATTGTCCATCTAAATATTTAGCTCCAATACATAATATGATACACTCACGTGGTACGCCGAGAGACAATAGCCCTCTTTTTGTACATTCATACGATCATAAGACCTATTTCGGAATAGAAAACCTTAATTTAAAAGTAAAACTCGACGGCCCTTCTCGGAGTAAGCGGTTACCACCGCTTCTGCATGCTTTCAATACCAGGTTATTGCCAAGCTTAAATAAATATATCCATTTGGTGACTGATTTGTACGGCTGATATAATCAGTTCCGTAAATTCGCTAGCGATGCGATTACTCATAGCGTGAGTACCAGGAAACCAGACCAGTTGAGGTAGCTAAGTGTTGGCCTCAACAGTGTTTCAGGCCAGGCCTCTGATGTTCGCACTTCTTATTGATAATTATGTATCATTGTATAAATAATTATGATAGAATAAGTATATTGTAAATATCAATGAAATGTTGGAAATAAACATTAAAACCAGTCCCAGTTGTTATTGAAAATGAATGTATTAATTATTTTATTTGTTTTGTTTTCTATAACTTATACATTCCAACGATAAAAGGGGTTTATACGTAACAACTCACTGGAATGTCAATTGGGTTCAAATGGATTATTGGCCATAACTTTAAAACAAAATGAAAAAAATTTATTACATTATTGAAAAAATATTGGGTAACCGAATAATGTAAATTTTAATTTCAATGCATAAATAATAATTTTATTTTACCAATAATAATAATTAATGGGCTGGTTGATAACAAAAATGCTCATAAGTATAATAAATGAATTTTATCTACGACGCACGAGAATTAGTAAAATGTGAATAGCATTAAATGATTGAAGAAGGTAAAGAAGAGCATTTTTTATTACAAGTGATTAAACAATATGTGAAAATAAAAAATATTATTTTTATTTTATTCCTATGACCAAATTTTATAATCAATCCGCCGCTTTGGAATTTAATTTTTCATGATGGGTTGTGTGAATTTCATACATATTGTTGGAATGTTGAAAGTGGGATTA